>JAXCGZ010017877.1:0-35755 GCA_037179515.1 Halocaridina rubra | reverse complement strand
TTTTTTCAATAAAATCATTAAACTACTGGAAATATAAATACATATGCTACCTCACGTAGCTGTGACCCCAAAACATTGTGCGCTATCGGACACTATTTCGCATGATGCAATACTGTGAGTTGTACTATACAGTACGTATATCTAAATTTATGTTTTTTAATATTTTTTATTGTTTTATTATTCGTAGGCTGGGAAATAAATTTTTTTTAGCAATTATCATAATGAAATTTTTTTTTTTTCAATAAAAAAAAAATAAAATACTGAGAATTTTTATTTTTTTAATATTTTAATTTTATTTATTTTTTTATTTTTTATTTATTTTTTTTTTAATTATTATTGTGACACCAGGATGGGCCAAACAAAAATAATAAAATAAAACAGCCCTCATCAGGCTTGGGCACGAAGAAGAAAGTAAAGAGAAACAGAGATTAAGAGTGTAATGACTTGTCAGATATGAAGGGATAATAGGAGATGTGTAATGAATATCCAAGAATATTGCATATACCCCAAAAATAAAATAATAATTTGCCAAAAAAAAAACCGTGGTACAGTGAAAACGCGAACCAAGAAACGCGATCCAGCCGGGGATCACTGTATATATACAGTGATCCCCCGCTGGATCGCGTTTTCACTGTACCACTTTTTTTTTTATTGGCAAATTATTATTTTATTTTTTGGGTATATGCAAAAATATTAAAATATTAAAAAAATAAAAATTCTCACTATTTTAATTTTTTTACGAAAAAAAACATATTTCATTATCTAATTGATAAAAAAAATTATTTCCCAGCCTACGAATAATAAAACAGTAAAAAATAGTAAAAAACATAAATTTAGATATACGTACTTACAGTATAACTCAGAGTATTGCATTATGCGAAATAGTGTCCGATAGCGTACAATGTATTGGGGTCGCAGCTACGTGAGCTAGCATATATATTTATATTTCCAGTAGTTTCATGATTTTATTGATAAAAAAATTTATTTCTTAGCCTAAGAATAATAAAACAGTAAAAAATAGTAAAAAACAATAATACTAACAGTATTGCAATATGTAAAATACGATACTGCTATCAGCGTTTCAGACAAAATTTCGTTCAGTCTAACTCACGTGTGCGGCATTCACGTTGTGCTTATTAAACGTTTTGCTAGTGTCCGATAGCGTACAATGCACTGGGGTCGCAGCTACGTGAGCTAGCATATATATTTATATTTCCAGTAGTTTCATGATTTTATTGATAAAAAAACGTATTTCTTAGCCGAAGAATAATAAAACAGTAAAAAATAGTAAAAAACATAAATACTAACAGTATTGCAACATGTAAAATACGATACCGCTATCAGCGTTTCGGACAAAGGCTTCCACCATCTTCCATTGTCTCGCCTCACTCGTGTGCGCCGTTCATGTTGTGCTTATTATTATTAATATGTTTTGCTTGTGATTTTTTTTCTCGCATATTTTAACCTTTGCAATGCCTCCCAAGCATCCTTCATCCTCTAAGGCTTCTTGTAGTGAGCATAAGCGGCAAAGGAAAATGTTAACCATAACAGATAAGGTAAGTTTACCTATCACGTACATATAAATTTACGTTGCATACTGTTATTTATAAAGTAAAGGGTGGTTTTTTAACAGTGCATGGAGGGTTTATGCATTAAACATAAAAATATTTCTAAAATACCTATGTACATGAGCATGTCATATAAATTTACGATTGCATGCTGTTATTTATGAAGTAAAGGGTGGTTTGTTAACAGTACAGGGAGGGTTTATACAGTTTATACGGTGTAAACGTAAAAATAAATTAAAATATCTATATACATATAGGCTGATCCTACTCCGTGATTTTCCTGTTTCGCGCCGGGTCCCGGAACCGAACCCCCGCGATAATGGGGGATCACTGTATATATATATATATATATATATATATATATATATATATATATATATATATATATATATATATATATATATATATATACAGAGTTCCTTCAATTATCGATTCCGGGACCCGGCGCGAGACAGGAAAATCGCGAAGTAGGATCAGCCTATATGTACATTGATATTTTAATTTATTTTTGTTTACACTGTATAAACCCTCCCTGTACTGTTAACAAAGCAGCCTTTACTTCATAAATAACAGCATGCAACGTAAATTTATATGAAAGTGATAGATAAACTTATGGTGAATGAGGTGGTAATGACATGACATACTCATGTGCATAGGTATTTTACAATTATTTTTACGTTTACGTACTGTATAAACCCTCCCTGCACTGTTAATAAAACACCCTTTACTTTATAAATAACAGCATGCAGCATAAATTTATATGAAAGTGATAGATAAAATTGCGGTGAATGAAGTGGTAATGACCAATAAAAGCTTTACGACTGCTTTTTGGGGGAGAAGAACATGGTAATGGGGAGTTGCTGTTGCTGTTTCTTCTTTTGTTGCAAGATGGTAAGGTAAGGATTCATGGCATCGTCAAGAAAATTACAGAATGTCACCGAACGAACCATATTATCGTCATATTCCTGCGAGAGTTGTTGGGCTGCTTTCACATGTTTATATATGGCTGCCAGACGTTCGAGTGTAAGGCCAGGTTCTTCAATTTCTTCGTGCGTTTCCTGAAGTTCTTCCTCTTCTTCGTTCGCTGATTTTGTTATTTCTTCCAAGTCTTCATCACTCAAAGGCTGCGAGTGGCAGTCAATCAGTTCATTCACAGCTTCGTGAGTCATATCTTTAAAGCCCTCTCCTCCTAGCAATGCAGCTAACTTCACAGCTTTCGCAACTGCCGAGTTATGGACTTCGTCAGGAGCAAATCCCTTTTAGTCGTGGATGACTTCGGGTCACAATTTCTTCCAGCTGGCATTGATTGTGGCCGACTTCATCTTTTTGATTGCATTCTGAATATTTTGAAGGCATGTGGTAATCCTGTAATTACGCCAGTACGTCTTCATATAGAAGTCTTTGTCCGAATCCATGGATTCAACCAGGTTCGCCAGGGCATTTCGTGTGTAGAGGGCCATGAACGCACGATTAACGCCTTGATCCATAGGCTGAATCAGTGACGTATTCGGTGGCAATAATTCGACTTGAACACTGTTATTTTCGAGATTAGTTGCGTGGCCACCAGCATTATCCATCAAAAGAAGGACTTTAAATTCAAGGCCTTTTTCCGCAAGATAAATTTTAACCTGAGGGATAAAGCATTGGTGAAACCAGCCCGATGTGAGGCTTTTCATGATCCAGGCCTTAGGATTAAGTATCCAATACACTGGCAGTAGATTCTTATTCTTGTTCTTCAAAGCCCTAGGCTTCTTTGACTTGTAGATAAGCCCGGGCTTTAACATGAAGCCCCCAGCATTCCCGCACATGATGAGGGTAACGCGATCTTTGTGCGCTTTAAATCCCGGAGTTTTAGCTTCTTCCTTGAACAGAAAAGTGCGAGATGGCATTCTCTTCCAAAATAAGCCTGTCTCATCCATGTTAAAAACTTGCTTAGGAACATATTCCCCTTCGGCGATAATTTTCTTGAAGTCGCTCTTCACGTAATTTTCTGCGGCAGCTGTATCTGCAGAGGCAGCTTCGCCATGCACTGAAACGCTTTTTAGGCCATAGCGTTTTTGAAATTTGAAGAACCATCCCTTGCTAGCAATGAACGGTTGTATCCTCAGTGGAGAATCGCTGGAGGGTCCTGGTTGTGGGTCGTCGATATCTTCTTCTCTCCCCTCCTCCTCTCCACGGTCGCCACTGTCGTCGATGGGTTCGTTTGTAGCGAATGCATCGTACAGCTTCTTCGCCTTTGTTTGTATGATATTGCTATCTAAGGAAATGTTTTTCTTTCTGCTATCAGCTATCCACAGGGCCAAAGCAGCTTCCATCCGCACTACTGCCTTATTGCGGGATGTTACGACCCTCTTCGCTGATTTATCAAAAGAAATACTCGCTGTTTTCCTGATCTTTGCCTCGTCCTTTTTGATGTAGCAAACAGTAGATTCATTGAGGCCAAAGGGGCGGCCGACATCCATAAACCTTTTTCCTTCTTTCAACATATCTAAGAGTTTCACCTTATCTACTATGGTTTACATCCTCCTTTGCCGCTTAGGCTGATTACCAGAAGCCTTAGAAGGTGAAGGACGTTTGGGAGGCATTGCAAACGTATTAATAAGCACAACGTGAACGGCGCACACGTGAGTTAGACTGAACGAGTGAGGCGATACAATGGAAGATGGTGGGAAAAGCAAACTGCAGTGAAAAAGCCAATCAGACCCCATGATACAGAACATACAGAAAAACAATTCTGTGAGTCGTCGTCTCCCGACCTTTCAGCCAAGAGCATTCCATGAACTATCTCACGTAGGTGAGAGCCTTGTCGTTTTCCGAAACGCTGATAGCGGTATAGTATTTTATATGGTGCAATACTGTTAGTATTTATGTTTTTTACTATTTTTTACTGTTTTATTATTCTTAGGCTAGGAAATACTTGTTTTATCACTAAAATAATTAAAAGTTTAATATTCACTAGGTCACGTAGGTGAGAGCATTTGCGTTTTCCGAAACGTGATACCGGTATCGTATTTTACATGGTGCAATACTGTTAGTACTGTATTTATGTTTTTTACTATTTTTTACTGTTTTATTCTTTGGCTAGGAAATACTTGTTTTATCACTAAAATAATGAAAATTTTAATATTCACTAGGTAACGTAGGTGAGAGCCTTTGCGTTTTCCGAAACGCTGATACTGGTATCGTATTTTACGTGGTGCAATACTGTTAGTATTTATGTTTTTTACTATTTTTTACTGTTTTATTATTCTTTTGCTAAGAAATATGTTTTTTTATCAATAAAATTATGAAACTACTGGAAATTTTAATATATATGCTAGCTCACTTAGGTGCAACCCCAATACATTGTACGCTATCGGACACTATTTCACATGATGCAATACTGGGAGTTATATATCTAAATTTATGTTTTTTACTATTTTTTACTGTTTTATTATTCGTAGGCTGGGAAATAATTTTTTTTTTATCAATTAAATAATGAAATTTTTTTTTTCAATAAAAAAATGAAAATACTGAAAATGTTATTTTTTTATTTTAATATTTTTGCATATACCCCCCTCCCAAAAAAAAAATAATTTGCCAAAAAAAAAACGCGGTACAGTGAAATCGCGAGCCAAGAAACGTGATACAGCGAAGGATCTATATATATATATATATATATATATATATATATATATATATATATATATATATATATATATATATATATATATATATATATATATATATATATATATATATATATAATGATGATGATGATGATCTTTTCTTATCGTAATCCTCTTTGTACTCATGGAAGAAGTGAAAAAAAGGAAAAAACAAAAATATCTTCTTTTTTTTTAAGGCGTTCCTACTTCGCGGAAATTCTCCTATCGCGGCCGGTACCGGAACTGAACCCCCGTGATAAATGAGGGATTACTATATATATATATATATATATATATATATATATATATATATATATATATATATATATATATATATATATATATATATATATATATATATATATATATATATATATATACACAGTGGTTACCCCAACCCATGAATTTAATCCGTTCCCAAAACCTGTTCGTGGGGTGGTTCTTTTGTGGGTTGGATTTATTTTTCCCATTGAAAAGCATGTAAATTCAATTAATCCATTACCAATACATACTCATTTTAATGTTTTTCTAGCCAGTGTAAACAGGAAATATAATACACGGTATATACATTTCATCTGTAAAAGAAAAATTATATTAATAATAGAAATGAATTTTACTCTACTAAAATAAAACATGATATAGTACTGTATTTACCTTTGAGGATGGTAGTTACTGGCATACATGGATGCTGGTGGGGGAGGATGGATATAATCTTCACTATCAATAAATTTAGCGAAATCATTCACATATGAATCCGCAGCCTAGTGGTTGGAACTAGCCGCCTCTCTATGTCTAATGACACTATGAATCCCAATTTGTCGAGGAGAGTGTTGAAACCATCTTCTGATGGCTTTATATTCGTCAACTTTAGCGCCACTAGAACTTGGAGAGTTTGCTACTAAATCTTGGTGGATCTGCAAAGCCTTATTGCATATTATGGCCTCGCTAATACTATCTCCAACCAGCTGTTTTTCATTTATCCACAGCAACAATTATTTTTGTACCTCTTCTATCAACTGTAACCTTTTCTTCGTTAATATATTTACTCCCTTAGCAACGTCAGCCGCCTTATAGATCTCTTTACACTTTAAATTAGTACAGCTGGTTGATTTTGCCATGTTATACTGCATTGTGAGATCAGACACACAAACACCATTTTCATGCTTATAAATGATTTCTTTCCTCATTTCCACTTTTATGCATGTAGGGTGTTAGACGCCACTGCCACTAACGCTTTTAACTTTCTTAGGAGCCATAATAAGGGCTATCTGAAAGGCAAATCAATGAAAAATAAAGCAAGAACTACAAACAGATTACGAATGATCTATACAGCGCGGGCACCAATGCAAATTTGAATGCTGGCGAGCAGGAAATGTGGTCGCCTGGCCAACACTAGTTTGTTTGTAGGTTGGTCTTGGTCGAGATTTGTGGTCAAAATTTGTTCTAAATTTTGTTCGTGAGTTGGTTTGTTCATGAAAACAAGCGTTCGTGGGTTGGGGTCACCACTGCATATATATATATATATATATATATATATATATATATATATATATATATATATATATATATATATATATATATATATATATATATATATATATATATATATATTAAATAGCTTGTTCTGAGAAAAACATATTTATGAAGTAAGTCTGGCATTGGAAAATTAACATAATTTTACCTCAAAGGTAAATGGTAATTTCTGGAAGGATAGTTCCATTCAGCTAATTGAAGGTTAAACTTTTGATCTCAAGCCATTTCTCCTAAAGATTTTTCCCCATTGTAACTGTCTTTGGTAATAAAGATAAATTCTTATAACAGGGGAGCAGAATCGACAATCAAGTTTATCATCTCAGGGTTCACAGGACTCGCAAGGAATTGTGGCTGAACCATCTTGTAGTGGAAGCTCTGCGACACCTTTTACTCGACCGCCTCTAGAAGACAGGTATAAATATATGAGAAATATTAATTGTCATTGTAGATGATTATAATTTTACTTAGGAATATTTCCAAGTTAATAGTGAATTACTTTAATAATATGTCATCCAAAGATGATTTATTGAATATGTAAATAGGATTTTTTTTTTTTTAATTAAGTAGGACACTACTCTAATACTTTTAAGGAGGGTATGAAAAATAGTTTCCTTCATCTGAAATACAGATTCAGACAGTTTTCATGGATATCGTTATGGGTTGTAATGCTTTATAAAACAACAGACAAGCATCTGCTGTGTAGTGTATATCTTAATAATTTTTTAAACATTCACTATATAGCATAAGTGGAAGTGTTTTGCATTATTTTTTTGATAAATTTATTAATTGTATATGTGAAGCTTTTTCTGAATATATATTAACCATATTGTTAAAGTACATGTACATGTATACTAGATTTTTAATTACGATTTTCCAGTGGTAGTACCTATTGTGTTATTTCCCTCTAGAAAAATAGTGTAATAGTATAAGTATTTTTGTATGATTATTTATCTATATAATTTCATTTCAGATCAAAATACGAAAAGTTACAAAATACCCATGATGAGGAAAGTGAAGAGGAAGTTGAGAATACCATATTGCATCAGTCAAGGGAAAATAAACAACAAACTCCACAAGCACCTGTCAGAAAATCCCATGAAGGTCACTGTCGTAAACATAAAAAACACAGTTCCCGTAAGGACTGTCCCTCTGGAGAGAGGACGGTTGAAGAAGGTGGGAACCCTGATGGCGTCTTCATATGTAGTGTTTCCGACGATGATTCTATAGGATCTGCCAGTGACTTGAAAGCTAGAATTAATGATGAATATGATTATGACCACTGTGACCGTGGAGACATTTCAGAAACAATTAGTTCATCCGTTTACCATGCAGAATGTGAGAGTGTAACAACTCACGAAGATGACCCAAGAGCAGATGGATGTGATTCATTACATATAGTACGACGGGGGCCCAAACCTAGTAAAGCTGCTATTAGGGCACGTGCAAGAGCTCTGCAAGAGCAAGAGAGCAAGAAATGTCCTCCTGACAGATTATTGGGTCATGAATATGGTGAGAAACCGCTACTTCAGGATGATGAATTAGATTCTGAAGGTGATGAAGAAGACAAGTCCACAGATGGAAATCAGCTTTATGAGCAGCAGTTACCTCAGCAAACTACTGAGGAGGCTTCCACACGTTCTAGTATGTTTCATGTCCCAAGGCCTTTTCGAAAAACGTCTTTAGACGAGTCTTATAAGCACAAAGAACATTCAGAAGAAGATGTATTTGCGTTAGCTCCATTCAAGTCTTCTTTGAAAATCCTGAACAAAAAAGTATTTCATAGTCGAAGCCAACCATCAAGTAACACTGTGTCTCCTTTAGAAGCCTCAACTCATCCTATTATAACACCCCCAGTTACTGATGCTTCTCCAGCTCCAGCAGTTATGAGTAGCCCAGATGTATCAGATCAAGTTGTTGAGCCTCTGAGACTACCAGTGCAAGCAGATATTATATATGAGGAATCACCTAATGAAGAATACCCTATTTATGAAAATGTTGTTATCAATCCAAATAACATCACTACGGAAAATGGTGTCTTGGCGCAAAGATACCATCATTATGAAAATATTTCTGGACCATATCCAGTTTTAGCTTCTTTGAATCCTATACCTATGAAAAATCCCTTTGTTAATCCTTTTATCAGTGATGAACAAGCTGTATCTTCCTTAGACTCATTAGACCCCAATCTTTTATCTGATTCTGTACTGCCTTCAGTCATGAATGACAAAGCTTTACTTAATAATCAACAAAATGTCCCTCACCAACCAAGTATTCCAGGTCTCATGTCTCAGAGTTTGGATTCTCTTACACCATCTTCTGCAGGTGGTGCAGTCAGCTCCCCATCTCTCCAGAGCACAGATCTTTTTGGTTCAACTCCTTTTAGTGATGTCACTATATCAACAGCAGCGTCTATTGATACCAAGGACGTTTCTTTCCTTAATCAAGAAACTATCAATGGAAGTGTTTCCCAGTTTTCAAATTCATCCCAGTCTGTGTATTATACTCCTCCAGTAGATGGGAGCACTCACATGCCTATTCATACCTCCACCCCACGCTCACTGAAAATTTATCCCTCATCTACAAGTATGGAATTAAAGTCTGCTGACATAGATGATGCCGACTTATTTGGTGCTGTGCCTTTTAAACCCGTCACTGGTCATCAGCATAGGCCTTATCAGAATTCTAGTGGAAAAAGTCACACTTTGCCTGCTAATATGAATTCTGTGTTTCAAGCTCAGTTGCTTCAGATGTCCAAAGAAGAGGGGCAGACAGATAGATATTTTGGAGACTTTAAAGTTCCAAAATACCAAAGAAAGTCAACGCCACCTAGTTTTAGGAAACCTAGATTAACGCATCAAAAACTCTCCGACTCTGATACCTCAAGTGATGATGGCATTGTTGTAGCTAGTAGAAAGCCAAAGCACAGAGACAGAAGTAAGGATAGATTGAAATATAAGAATATTAGTGAAGAATTTGAAGAGGAAAATACCATGGTTCTTCCAGTTAAACAGTTTCTGCATTCAAAAAAAGAAAAGAGTGGTAAGAAAAGTAAGAAACAGGAGAAGCTGGAAAAAAAGGTGGAAAAACTAGAGAAAAAAACAGAAAAGAATTCCAGTGTAGAATCTGTAGGAATTTCCAATATGAGTTTTGAAGATTTTACCTTGGACGATAGTAAACGAGAGTACGACAAAACCAGGCGTGAATCTGAAAGAGCTCGGGAGGATATTGAAAAGGCAGAGGATACTCTTCAGAGCCCCGAAGAAGATGATTCTGATCTTCGAATGACTGGAGGTACAAGATTTGGATCTCTGAAGCGAGGGATGAATCCTTTTTCCAAATTGGGGCGCTAAGTAGCCTAGAACACTTGTATCCTCAATGAAGAGATTCCTGAGAAGTGGGTGAGTAGCCAATGTTGTTTTTTATCTTCCATAGATATAGATGGTAAAAGTTACTGAAATTATCTGTAGCTTGCTTAGAGGATTATTTTGTGTTGACTTCCATACATAAAATGACCTTTGCAATGGTGTGATATACTGATAAACTAATTATGCCTTGTCCACATTTTTTTCTTGTCATTAAGCTTATATATGCTAATTATTTAGGCTGATAGTAACATTTACATAAAATTTTGTACTGAAGTGGCAACTACATATTGGGGTTTAATATCCATAATATAAACTTAAAAGATAGAATAATTACCTAAGTTTTAATCTTGATAATTAAGGCATGCGTAGCTGAAGTTGAATACAGAAGTCCAGTACTGTTGTAAACACTGTTGTTTTAGAGGTATATGAAAAATGATTCTATATAGAATATGCACTTTATATGTTGTTCTGTTTTGCTTTGCATTATTTTTTTTTCTTCAAACATGATGCCATATCATGTTAAATCCAGTAGGATGGCTACAACTTATTGCATGAGGCAGCATAACCTGCTTCTCTCACCTCAGCATTGACTGTTTTGCTCTGTGTAAATAGTCATGGAGGGAAGAATGGCCTGCCATCACTGACCATTTTATCCATATTGTCACACAGATACAAGGGTGAGTCTTTTTCCAACACCAGTGATATCCCATTTAGTAGTGTGTAATGACAAGTTAGAGCATATATATCTGCACAAGTTTTTAGGTTTGGATACATCGGTATGAGGGAAGCAACAAGGCTTCATTTTACCTCGCACATCCAAACCCTTTCTGTGGTCTATTTTGTGGTAAGAAAGAAATGTTAAGGAGGATGGGACTTTCAGGCCTTTGTTCCTTTTTCCCTTTTTATGGCTCTTACAACAAGCAGGGTATATGAGGACTGAATTTTTTCTCCCTTACGACTGAGGATGTCAATTTTAGCCGGCCTTTACAAGCATATTAGAAGTGAAGGTAGCTTCTCCTACAGCATGCAGACATAAGCCTATAAGTAAAGTTATAATGGGGGGCATCATTGTTGAAAAAAAAGAAAGAAATCACCATTTTACTTGTATGTCTTCAGATTGCCCACTAACCTTTGATGTGTTTCATATCTTAGTAATTTACACATTAGTACATATTTGTGAATCTCATTTTCTTTTTTGGCCAAAAATATTTGCTGCTTAGCTTCAGTTTACCAGTAATACACTTGAGCATCACGCAAAAAATTTAATTACATAGTATGTAAATGTGAATAAAGATTTTCCCATTAGCAACTTGTTACTTTGATAAAGTGATTATTGTTTTAATATACTATAAGACCCACTTGAAAGATTTATTCATTGCTATTATGTGATCCTTCAAACAAATTGAGTTTTCTGAATGATAAAGTCTAAAATATGTAGACTTGATATGTGACTGAACAAATTACATACAAATATTGTCCAACTGTAGACCGGGAGATTCATCAGTTTTAGGAGTGTTTTAGTTTAACTGTTGTTCATTTTATAATAATGGGCAATATAATAGGCTGAAGGTTTCTGTAATGAAAATTGTGTTCATTATGCGTTTGGTGATGGTTTGGAAATAAGTTCACTCTGTTAAAGTAGTGTGAGTCACATACTGTTAGTTCCAGTCTAGTACAGTTACTTGCATTGTCTCTATTGACAGTATAATGTTGCTCTTCTATGTATTTTCTATGCTATGAATTTGTGCTATCACAAACTCTCAGCCAAATTGCATGCAAGGATAAAGCAATTTATAAATATTTTATTGCAGTGATCTGATATTTTGTATATTTGTGAATCATAGAAAACCTTGGTACAGGTATATACTCTTAATGTATGTGTGCATCATTCGTAAGTAGTCACTGATGACTTAACAGGTATAGATTACAGAATTCTTCCTGAAGTCACAGTAATTTTCTGCATTTTATGATATATTTTTATTATATAATTGTTTTTCAGCCATTCTGTAAAATACCAGTCACTGGTAGCTTGCTATATTGGACTCACTACATAGGGCATATTGAGAATGTTGACACAAATAAAAAAGATTTCTTCTATTTTTTTTTGTTTCAAAATTTATAAAAAATTTTACCACTATACCAAAATACTGTGTTTGTAATACTTACATTAGGAGTAATTTATATAGAATCTATTTACATGTACCAAATTAATCAAGAAATGTTAACCAATTTTTTCACCATTAAGAACTATAAAGTCCTTAATATTCCAAAGGTACTATCAACATCGTGAATGTACTAAAATGCTTTCCTGTGTACTTGCCAGATTCTGTGCTGTATAAGAAATTCTGGGGCTTGTTAAAAGGAATACAAATATATATTGTATAATACTTATCAAGAAAAATACAGAGATTTCAGTAAGCGAGTACACAGAACATTGTTCTTGATGATGTTGCTGTTAGTGTTTAATTACTCTATTGCTTAGAAGCTGCCAATAATTATTTTGAATGAAAGAACCTACTGTATTGAGAACTTGGGAATTTTTACTTTGTAAAATGTGTTTTGCATTTTTTGGTTAGAATAATACCATTTTCTTTGTGTTGGATTAATAATAGCTTTACTTAAGAGGTGTGTATTATATTACAAAAGTCTTGCATTAGACTTCCTGTCATTTCTGTGGTGAACTGTCTGTCTTTTGTGAAACTCTTGTTTTATATAGTAAAGAGGATTGTTTTATATATATACAGTATATATATATATATATATATATATATATATATATATATATATATATATATATATATATATATATATATATATATATATATATATATATATATATATATATATATATATATATATATATATATATATATATATATATATATATATATATATATATATATATATATATATATATATATATATATATATATATATAGAGGTCCCCATGTAACGTCAAGGTTCAATTCCTGACAGCTAACTTTATGCGGATTTCAGCGTAAGTTGGAATTCACTTAGATTTGAACCTAAGTCCCCCAAACTATGGATAGAATAAACCATTAAAAACATAGACAAAAACTCAATGTTCCTAATAATTCTTGAAAAATTACTAAAACTAATCTTAATAATATTCCTAAACTTTAAAATTAACATTGTAAGATACAGGTCCTGTATAATGAAACAACACTTATATACATAAAAATATTACACTACAGCAAAATAAGTTCTCATTGTAAGATAATAAAACACACTTATAAACATAAAAATATTGCACTACAACAAAATAAGTTCTCATTGTAAAATTATGAAATACACTAATAAACATAAAAATATTACACTACAACAAAACTGTAGGTACTGTATTGCTTACCTTTATTGTACTCATGTGGTGTGCTTGCACAGCGAGGGAGAGACTGGATTATGAGGAGGTGGAAGTTGTAGAGGCAGGTGCTGAGGAGACTGGGGCGGGTGAGCCAGGAGAGACAAATGAACATTCAGTATATAATCTATAGAAAAAATCTGTACTGTACATTCATTATTTTAAGTTCTCATTGTAAGTTTATAAAACACTTATAAACAAAAATATATTACACTACAACAAAATACGTTCTCATTGTAAAATTATAAAACACTTTTATAAACATAAAAATATTACACTACAACAATATAAGTTCTCATTGTAAGATAATAAACACTCTTATAAACATAAAAATATTACACAACAACAAAACTGTAGGTATTGCATACTTTTACTGTACTCAAGTAGTGTCCTTGCATCTGGAGGGAGCGAACACAACGAGAGAGCAGACGAAAACACTAGAAACAATGTTGCGGGCAGGAATAAACTAAATGGTGGTCCTTCTCCTGCTTCTAATGCCACACTACATTGTATTCTTACACTACACTCACCAAACTATTTCAAATAGATTCGTATTTGTAGCTACAGTATATGTTTGGTACTTTTTCTTTTTAAATTTAATATAATTTTTCAAAATAACTAAATGTATATAAGAAAATAAATAAATAAAGCCATTAACTTGATAAATGCGTATACAGAACAGCTGTGTTTGCTACCTTTGTGTTCGTGTGTATTTCAAATAAAATCGTATTTACAGCTATGTGTTTGAATTTTTTCTTTTTAAATTCAATATAATTTTTCAATATAATCAAATACTGTATATGAAAAAATAAATAATTAAAACCATTAACTTGATAAATACGAATACAGAACAGCTATGTGTACATTTTTAACAGACAACTCGTCAGCCTACAACTTTATACGATGCCTTTGTAATGGCTGCACGTATTGTAACAGCTACCTTTGTATTCGTATGTATTCAAATAAAATTGTATTTATGCTATGTGTTTAGTATTTTTCTTTTTAAATTCAATATAATCAAATATATAAATAAATAATTAATGCCATTAACTTGATAAATATGAATACAGCAGTGCTGCTAGCTGTGTATTCGTGTGTACTGTATTTTGAATAAAATCGCATTTACACCTACATGTTTGTCTTTTTTCATATTCAATATAATCCTTCTGTATAACCAAATATTAAAAAAAAAAAAAAAATTAAGCCATTAACTTGATTAATATGAATACAGCATTGCTGCTAGCTGTGTATTCCTCCACTGCTCTCACAAACTATTTTGGCATGCCGTGAATTTACCACACCTTCCGGGTAGATCGAAAAACTAATTTATTATATATATATATATATATATATATATATATATATATATATATATATATATATATATATATATTTATATATATATATATATATATATATATATATATATATATATATATATATATATATATATATATATATATATATATATATATATATATATATATATATATATATATATATATATATATTATGTTGTTGATCATCTTGAATAACTTTTGAAAAAATATAGAGATAAAATTTGCTTTATTTTCCGAATTTTTCAAACAAGTTTAGTAAACTTTAACATTATATATATATATATATATATATATATATATATATATATATATATATATATATATATATATATATATATATATATATATATATATATATATATTATATATATATATATATATATATATATATATATATATATATATATATATATATATATTTATATATATATATATATATATATATATATATATATATATATATATATATATATATATATATATATATATCCTTGACTTACTTCTGAGTTCCGTTCCTGAAACATGATGTAACAAATTTTATTGTAAGTTGGAACACCTAAATAAGTACTATTGTAATGCAGTAGTAAAGTTTCTCCCTTTTCCATGTGTTTCACTATCTCTAATATCACTTCTATGGTGATGGCTTTTCTTTTCTTCAAAGTATTGCCATTAGAAGAATCTGCTTCAAGCTTAGGAGACATAATACAGGCCAAAAATTATCAAAAAATAAGCAAATAATTTATGGGAAATGTGTTGTAACCACATAAATTGTATCTTCAGGACATCGTAAACTGAGGATCCTCTGATATATATATATTATATATATATATATATATATATATATATATATATATATATATATATATATATATATATATATATATATATATATATATATATATATATATATATACAGTGCTCCCTCGTTTATGGCAGGGTTCGGTTCCGGGACGCACTGCGAAAGGTGAAATTCCGCGAAGTATAAGCACCATATTTATTATAGGTATTTTACATTTATTTTTACCTTTACTGTATAAACCCTCCCTGCACTGTTAACAAACCACCCTTTACTTTATTAATAACAGCGTGCAAGCGTAAATTTATATGACGTTATGATGCCGTGTACATACTCCAAAGCCAATTACAGCTTTACGGCTGCTTTTTGCGAGAGAAGAACATGGTAATGGGGAGTTGCTGTCGCTGTTTCTTCTTTTGTGCGAAGATGGTCTTGTAAGGAGTCATGGCATCATCGATATTATTGCAGAAGTGAACCGAACGAACCATATCATCGTCATGCTCTTGCGACAGTTGTTGGAGTTCTTTGGCCATGTTATACATGGCTGCCAGCTGTTCGAGTGTAAGGCCAGGGTCTTCGACTTCATCGTGCTTTCCGGTTGTTGTTCTTTCTCTTCTTTGCTCGCTGATTTTGTCATTTCCTCCAAGTCTTCATCAGTCAACGGCTATGAGTGGCAGTCGATCAGTTCATTGACGTCTTGTGACTCATATCTTTACAGCCTTCTCCTCCTAGCAATGCAGCCAACTTCACAGCTTTTGCAACTGCCGAGTTACGCACTTCGTCAGGAGTGAATCCCTTGTAGTCGTAGATGGCTTCGGGCCACAATTTCTTCCAGCTGGCATTGATTTTGGCCGGCTTCATCTCTTTGATTGCAATCTGAATATTTTGAAGGCATGTAGCAATCGTGTAGTTATGCCAGTACGCCTTCAGTATGAATTCTTTGTCCGCTTCCATGGAGTCAACCAGGTTCGCCAGGGCATTTCGTGTGTAGAGGGCCTTGAACGCATGAATAACGCCTTGATCCATAGGTTGAATCAGTGGTGTCATATTTGGTGGCAGGAACTCTACCTGAACACCGTCTTAATGGAGAACAGTTGCGTGGCCACCAGCATTATCCATCAAAAGAAGGACTTTAAATTCAAGGCCCTTCTCCGCAAGATAAACTCTGACCCGAGGGATAAAGCATTGGTAAAACCAGTCCGATGTGAGGCTTTTCATGATCCAGGCCTTAGATTTATGCATCCAATTCACTGGCAGCAGATTCTTGTTTATATTCTTCAAAGCCCTAGGCTTCTTTGACTTGTAGATAAGCCCGGGCTTTAACATAAAGCCCGCAGCATTCCTGCACATGATGAAGGTAACTCGGTCTCTGTGTGCTTTAAATCCCGGGGCTTTAGCTTCTTCCTCGAAAAGAAAAGGGTGAGACGGCATTCTCTTCCAAAATAACCCAGTCTCATCCATGTGAAATACTTGCTCAGGAGCATAATCGCCTTCCTCGGTAATTTTCTTGAAGTCATTGTTTACATAATCATCAGGTGCAGCTGTATCTGCAGAGGCAGCTTCGCCATGCACCGAAACACTCTTTAGGCCAAAACGTTTTTTAAATTTGGCGAACCATCCCTTGCTTGCAACAAACGATGCTTTCCTTGGTGGAGAGTCGCTGGATGGTTCTGGTTGTAGGTCGTCCATTTCTTCTTCTCTCTCCTCCTTCTCACGGTCACCACTGTCATCGTCGGCTTTGCTTGCATCGAATGTCTTGTACAGCTTCTTCGCGTGTGTTTATATGATACTCGTGTCTAAGCTGATGCTCTTCTTCCTGCAATCAGCAATCCACAGGGCCAAAGCAGATTCCATCTGCACTATTATCTTAATGCAGGGTGTTACGACTCTCTTAGCTGTTTTGTTAAAAGTAGTAGTCGCTGTCTTCCTGATATTTGCCTCATCCTTCTTGATGTATCGAACAGTAGATTCATTGATGCCAAAATTGCGGCCGACATCCGAGAACCTTCTCCCTTCCTTCAGCATATCTAACAGTTTTACCTTATCTGCTATGGTCAGCATCTTCCTTAACCACTAAGGCTCACTACCAGAAGCCTTAGAAGATGAAGGACGCCTGGGTGGCATTGTAGGGGTTGAAATACAAAAGTTTCACAAAATCACAAGAACAACGTATCAAGAAGCACACCGTGAACGGCGCACACGTGAGTAAACTGAACGGGTAAGGCAAGACAATGGAAGATGCTGGGAGAATCAAGCTTCAATCAAAAAGCCAATCAGACCCCATGATACAGAACATGCAGAAAAACAGTTCTGTGATTTGTCGTCTCCCACCCATCAGCCAATAGCATCCCGTGTACTATCTCAGGTAGGTGCGACCCTCTGCGTTTTACAAGAAGCCGATACCGGTATCATATTTTATATGGTGCAGTACTGTGAGTTGCATATTAAAATTTATGTTTTTTTTGCTATATTTGACTGTTTTATTTTTCTTAGGCTAGGAAATACTTTCTTTTTATCAATAAAATAATGAAAATACTGGAAATTTTAATATGTACTCTCTCAGTAGGTGCGACCCTTTGCGTCTTCCGAAACGCTGATACCGGTATTGTATTTTATATGGTGCAGAGTTACATGTTTAAATTTATGTTTTTTACTATTTTTTACTGTGTTATTATTTTTAGGCTGGGAAGAACTTTATTTTATCAATAAAATAATGAAAATACTTTTTTCAATAAATAATGAATATACTGAAAATTTTAATATTTCCACATATCGTGGCTTCTCGCAATACCTAGAAAAAAAAAGTTTGCCAAAATAAAACGCGATGCACTGAATTTGTGGTAGGTGTATCACAATATAACGAGGGATTACTGTGTATATATATATATATATATATATATATATATATATATATATATATATATATATATATATATATATATATATATATATATATATATATATATATATATATATATATATATATATATATATACTGTATATATATACCTGAAGAGTACTGGAGTCCAGTGATAATATACACCTTGTTCCTTTTATGCGCGATTTTTTTATCCGTGAAATTGCAATAACGCCCCCAAAAAATAATAGTAAGAAATTCGAATTTCGCGAATAATGCCCCCCCATTTTATATATATATATATATATATTTATATATATATATATATATATATATATATATATATATATATATATATATATATATATATATATAGTAAATAAGCGCTCGCGGACGCTTCTTCCACGAGTACAAAGAGGATAGCGATAAGAAAAGATCATCATCATTATACATTATATATGCACCCACCCTACCTCTGTCATATGTCTGTCTAATCTACATTTGAAGGTGTCTAAGGTATTGGCGTTTATTATCCTACTAGGAATACTCTACGGTATTACCAAGCCAATTTTCACCCATTTCCCTTCTGAACCTAAATTTATCAAGCTCAAATCCATTACCCATTACGAATTCTGGTTTGATCATGAATTTTTAAAACTTTATTAATATCACCCTTGTTAATCCCTTTAAACCATTTATACACCTCAATCATATCCCCCCTAACTCTGCGCCTCTCTAGAGAATGTAGATTAAGTTTTTTTAATCTGTCATATGGTAGATTTAGGCATTGCATAATTTTTTTTTTTTTTTCGTTTTTTAGTCTTGCTTTGGTTATTTATAATTTTTATTTTATATTTGTTTACATTTGCAGATAGAGGTTCGCTCTCCTGCATCCTCCTCCTCTTCTACCACATAAGTTACTTGCTCACGGACACCATGCATGTCCCAGGGTACCGTATGACTGTTGCCCACTTCATAATAGAGTACAGTACAGTAATGTATGTTAATTTCTAGCTGTAAAATGAATATGAATATCTTTTGTATACTCTTAAAAATAGATACAGGGCTCTCTGCTTTGCTATGTAGTAATAAAATATGTTTTGTACTTTTCTTATATCTTTGGCATGGTGTGTCTATGTAAGGTTTGGAACGTATCTATGCCCTTTATCATTGTTTCCTATGTAAAATAACTTGTTTTTTCACGCGATTTTCCATTTACCCGACACTTCTGAGAACCTTCTAGGCGTTATTCTGAGAACTAGGTGTATAGTACACCTTCGCTTCTGTTTGTGTTTTATTTATGGGACTTTTTTTTTGCTTCATATTGTGCTGTGATATAACAATTTATTTTGCATATATATATATATATATATATATATATATATATATATATATATATATATATATATATATATATATATATATATATATATATATATATTATGCATCTAGGATATTTGATGCCACTGTCTTAGGAGACCTAATAATGAGGGCTAGCTTAAGTTAAAGGCAAAACAATGGAAAAGTACAAAGCCAGAACAACAAACAGCATGTACAAATTACACAGCATGGGTACCAATGCCAAACAGAGAGATCAACCACGTGGGCAAGCGGGAACATGGTTGCTTGCCCGGATGAGCATGTGTAAGTGTGTTCGGGAGTCAAAAATTATTAGGGAGTCAATGTAAAATTTAAGATTAATTTGTACATTCTGTTTGTCGGGCAAGTTGTTCGTGGGGGAGGGCATTCGTGAGTCAAGGGCACTATTGTATATATATATATATATATATATATATATATATATATATATATATATATATATATATATATATATATATATATATATATATATATATATATATATACATACAAAATAAACTGTTATATAACAGCACAATATGAAGCAAAAAAAAAGGACCATAAATAAAACACAAAGAGAAGCGAAGGTGTACTATATATTACGACTGGACCTCAGTACTCTTCAGATATATATATATATATATATATATATATATATATATATATATATATATATATATATATATATATATATATATATATATATATATATATATATATATATACAGGGTTCCTTCGATTATCGCAAATGTTCGGTTCCGGGACCCGGCGCGAGACAGGAATTTCGCGGAGTAGGATCACTCTATATGTACATAGATATTTTAATTTATTTTTACGTTTACACTGTATAAACTGTATAAACCCTCCCTGTACTGTTAACAAGCCACCCTTTACTTCATAAATAACAGCATGCAAGCTTAAATTTATATGAAAGTGATAGATAAACTTACTGTGAATGAGGTGGTAATGACATGAAATACTCATGTACATAGGTATTTTACAGTTATTTTTACGTTTACTGTATAAAACCCTCCCTGCACTGTTAAAAAACCACCCTTTACTTTATAAATAACAGCATGCAACGTAAATTTATATGTACGTGATAGGTAAACTCACCGTGAATGAGGTGGTAATGAGTTTTTAGATGCCAGAGGAAATTATTCCACAGCCAATAACAGTTTATGGCTGTTATTCATTGAGGCCAAAATAGCGGCGACATATCTAAGAGTTTCACCTTATCTGTTATGGTTAACATCTTCCTTTGCCACTTAGGTTCACTACCAGATGCCTTAGAAGATGAAGGCTGCTTGGGAGGCATTGCAAAGGTTAAAATATGCGAGTAAAAAAATCACAAGTAAAACGTATTAATAAGCACAACGTGAACGGCGCACACGTGAGTTAGACTGAACGAGTGAGGCAAGACAATGGAAGATGGTGGGAGAACCAGACTTCAATGAAAAAGCCAATCAGACCCCATGATACAGATCTCTCACTCTTTCAGCCAATAGCATTCCATGAACTATCTCACGTAGGTGCAAGCCTTTGTCCGAAACGCTGATACCGGTATCGTATTTTACATGGTGCAATACTGTTAGTATTTATGTTTTTTACTATTTTTTACTGTTTTATTACTCTTAGGCTAAGAAATATGTTTTTTTATCAATAAAATCATGAAACTACTGGAAATTTTAATATATGTGCTTGCTCACGTAGGTGCGACCCCAATACATTGTACGCTATCGGACAGTATTTCACATATTGCAATACTGTGAGTTATATATCTAAATTTATGTTTTTACTATTTTTTACTGTTTATTACTCTTAGGCTAGGAAATACTTGGGTTATCATTAAAATAATGAAAATGTCAATATATACTATCTCACGTAGGTGCGACCCTTTTCGTTTTCCGTAACGCTGATACCAGTATCGTATTTTAAATGATGCAATACTGTTAGTATTTATGTTTTTTAGTATTTTTTACTGTTTTATTATTCTTAGGCTAAGAAATATGTTTTTTTATCAATAAAATGATGAAGCTACTGGAAATTTTAATATATGCTAGGTCACGTAGGTGCGACCCTTTGCCTTTTCCGAAACGCTGATACCAGTATCATACTTTCTATGGTGCAGAGTTAGATGTTCAAATTTATGTTTTTTTTACTATTTCTTATTTTATTATTTGTAGGCTGGGAAATAAATTTTTTATCAATTAAATAATGAATTTTTTATATTCAATAACAAAATGAATATACTAAAAATTTTAATTTTTTTAATATTTTAATATTTTTGCATATACCCCAAAAAAATAAAAAATAAAATTGCCTAAAAAATCGCGGTACAGTGAATTCGCGAGGGAAGAATCGCGATAGAGTAAAGGATCACTGTATATATATATATATATATATATATATATATATATATATATATATATATATTATATATATATATATATATATATATATATATATATATATATATATATATATATATATATATACAGGGATCCTTCGTTGTATCGCGTTTCTTGGCTCGCGTTTTCCCTGCACCACGATTTTTTTTGGGCATATATTTTTTTTTCGGGGGGGATATGCAAAAATATTAAAATAATTTTTTTTTTTCAGTATTTTCACTTTTTTATTGAAAAAAAAAAACATATTTAATTATCTAATTGATAAAAAAAAATTATTTCCCAGCCTACGAATAATAAAAGAGTAAATAATAGTAAAAAACATAAATTTAGATATACATACTGTACAGTATAACTCACAGTATTGCATCATATAAAAGTGTCCGATAGCGTACAATGTATTGGGGTCGCAGCTACGTGAGCTACCATATATATTTATATTTCCAGTAGTTTCATGATTTTATTGATAAAAAAGCGTATTTCTTAGCCTAAGAATAATAAAACAGTAAAAAATAATAAAAACAAAAATACTAACAGTATTGCAACATGTAAAATACAATACCGGTATCAGCGTTTTGGACAAAGGCTCACACCTACGTGAGATAGTGTCCGATAGCGTACAATGTATTGGGGTCGCACCTACGTGAGCTAGCATATATATAAAAATTTCCTGTAGTTTCATGATTTTATTGATAAAGAAAAAGTATTTCTTAGCCTAAGAATAATAAAACAGTAAAAAATAGTATAAAACATAAATACTAACAGTATTGCAACATGTAAAATATGATACCGCTATCAGCGTTTCGGACAAAGGCTTCTACATTTCCATTGTCTCGCCTCACTCGTTCAGTCTAACTCACGTGTGCGCCGTTCATGTTGTGCTTATTAATACGTTTTGCTTGTGATATTTTTAACTCGCATATTTTAACCTTTGCAATGCCTCCCAAGCATCCTTCATCTTCTAAGGCTTCTTGTAGTGAGCCTAAGCGGCAGAGGAAAATGTTAACCATAATAGATAAGGTAAGTTTACCTATCACGTACATATAAATTTTCGTTGCATGCTGTTATTTATAAAGTAAAGGGTGGTTTTTTAACAGTGCAGGGAGGGTTTATACAGTAAACGTAAAAATAATTGTAAAATACCTATGTACATGAGTATGTCATATAAATTTACACTTGCATGCTGTTATTTATGAAGTAAAGGGTGGTTTGTTAACAGTACAGGGAGGGTTTATGCAGTTTATACGGTGTAAACGTAAAAAATTAAAATATCTATGTACATATAGGCTGATCCTACTTCGCGATTTTCCTGTCTCGCGCCAGGTCCCGGAATCGAACCTTCGCGATAATTGAAGGAACACTGTATATATATATATATATATATATATATATATATATATATATATATATATATATATATATATATATATATATATATACACCTAGTTCTCAGAATAACGCCTAGATAGGTTCTCAGAAGTGTCGGGTAAATGGAAAATTGCGTGAAAAAACAATTTATTTTCCATAGGAAACAATGATAAAGGGCATAGATACGTTCCAAACCTTACATAGACACACCATGCCAAAGATATAAGATAAGTAAAAAACTTTTGTTATTACTACATAGCAAAGCAGAAAGCCCTGTATCTATTTTTCAGAGTATACAAAGGATATTCATATTCACTTTACAGCTAGAAATTAACATACATTACTATACTTTACTCTATTATGCAGTGGGCAACAGTTATACAGTACACTGGGACATGCATGGTGGCAGTGAGCAAGTAACTTTAGAAGAGGAGGAGGATGCAGGACAACGAGCCTCTATCTGCAAATGTATACAAAGATAAAATAAGAATTATAAATAACCAAAGCAAGACTAAAAAACGAAAAAAAAATTAATTATGCAATGCCTAAATCTACGATATGACAGATTAAAAAAACTTAATCTACATTCTCTAGAGAGGCATAGAGTTAGGGGGGATATGATTGAGGTGTATAAATGGCTTAAAGGGATTAACAAGGGTGATATTAATAAAGATTTAAAAATTCATGATCAAACCAGAACTCGTAATGAGTAATGGATTTAATCTTGATAAATTTAGGTTTAGAAGGGAAATTGTTGAAAATTGGCTTGGTAATACCGTAGAGCAGGGGTGTGCAGCCTTTTTTCCCAAAGGGCCACTAGTCACGACTCTGTTGGTATGGAGGGCCACATAATCTTACTATTTCATGCTATTTACTACGATCGAAGACATATTATGTGAGATTATACTAATAAAGATAGATAATTAGCTTGTTACTTTTTTTATTTAAATTGGGGTCACAAAAATAAGAATTGTCTGAAACAAAAGTATTTTCCTTACTGTAAATGAGCAAATGAAAGGCTACTGTACCTTATTATTATAATATACAAACATAGATAATTACTTATTGGTTAACTGGGATCATTAACATAAGAATTATCAAACACAGACATTTTCCTAATCATTAACGAGCAAATGAAAGGCTACCCTAGTGAGATGGTTGATGTTGCATTTGGGACACCAACTCATCAATATCAGGCTGTATGGATGATGTGGCTACACGCAGGGTGCATTCCAAATGTTCATCAGTAAGTAAAGACCTATGCTTGTTTTTAACTAGATTCATTTTTGAAAAATGTTGCTCACATACATACGTGCTACCAAACACTGCCATCGTTTTCCTTGCATGAGCAGAGAGTTTTGGATACACTGTTACTGATACATGCTTCTTATAAAACTGGTATACTGAACTATCATCAAACTTCTTTCTTAGTTCATCATTGCACTGTAGTTCAATTATTTCCATCTGTATGTCCTCGGGAATTGCTGTCACATCCACAGAAAAAGGAGAAGCAAAGACTTCAATGGCTTGTGAATGTTTCTTGAGGTCACCAAATCTTTCTGAAAATTCCTCTCGTAAGACTGCCAATTTGTCACCATACTTCTGATACTGAGGGTTGCTAGTGTCATGGTTTTTCAGTGTAGGAAAGTGGGCTGGGTTTTGGTTTCTGATTCGTGACTCCCACAGACGCAATTTTATCTGGAAGCCTTTGATCAGTGAGAACATCTCATTTATTAGTTGATCTTTTCCTTGAAGTCTAACATTCAGTGCACTAAGATGATCAGTTATATCTACTAAAAATGCTAAATCACATCTCCATTTCTTATCTCTCAATTCAGGGATAGCATTACCTTTCATATCTAAGAACAGCGCAATTTCTTCCAAAAGGTCATATGCTCTCTTCAACATTCCTGCTTTGCTTAGCCACCTTACCTCACAAAAATACTTCACATCACTGTACTCTGCATCAATGTCTGCCATTAACTGCTGAAACTCGCGGTGATTTAGACCTCTTGACCTAATGAAATTGACAGCTTTCACGAGAATATTAGTCACATGCTGATAGTTTATTGTCTTCGCACATAAAGCTTCCTGGTGTATGATACAATGCAGGACAATAAGTGAACCGAAGTCAATATTTTGAGACCCCATTCTAGTCTTCAGTAATCCAACAACCCCATTTCTCTGACCAGACATCGCAGGCGCACCATCTGTTGTAATGGAAACTAAATTAGTGTAGTCCAGTCCAAACCTTGCCAATGCTTTTTCCAATTCATCAAAAATAGATTGTCCTGTTGTGGTCCCCTTCATGCTTTGTAGTGAAACCATTTCCTCTGTAATATTATAGTCATTGTCAACTCCCCTAATATACACAGCCAGTTGTGCAGTGTCTGCGGTGTCACAGCTCTCATCAAGAGCAACAGAGTATGAAGAAAAAGCACTAACTCGCTTGGCAATTGTACTTTCAATATTCCCTGAAAGACTGTCTATTCTAGCAACAGTATATCTTGAAAGGCTTATGTTTTCAACTAGTTTCTTTTTGTCAGGAAACATATTGTCTGAGGCTACACACAAACATTATTTAATTACCTCACCATCAGAATAGGGCTTGAGTCCTTTTGCAAGGATTTGACTAATCAAAAAGCTTGTTTTGAGAGATGCATCATATTCCTTAAGTTTCTTTGTAAACACTGACTGTTGTCCTTTCAGAGATTTCTGCAAGAATGATATTTTTTCTTTGCGTGCTTCACCTGTCATATTTTCATACTCTTTGTGCTTTGTGATGTAGTGTCTTTTTATGTTATATTCTTTTAAAACAGAAATGGTTTCATGGCACACAAGGCACAATGCTTTCCCCCCTGATTGTATGCATAAATATTGTTCAGTCCATTTCTCTTGAAAACTCCGGTTTTCATCTGAAATCTTGCGTTTTTTACTCGTAGAAGCCATTATTAGTGCAATAAGATCTCTCCTGCTGAGCAAAATATATAATAGGAAAAAGTTAACTTTAAATTAAAGACTAACTCTAATTAAGTTGTGTATGTTGCAGTTTTGTGATTGGCTTTAGAAAACTTGCAAGCAAAGCATTTTGAGAATTATATATTTCTGCTGAAAATGTGGTATTAATTATGTTGCAATCTATTACATTTTTCTTTATTAAAGGCTTTAATTTAGAATAATGTAATAGATTGCAATATAATTAGTACCAAATTTCAGCGGAAATATATAATTCTCAAAATGTTTTGCTTGCAAGTTTTCTAAAGCCAATCACAAAACTGCAACATAAACAACTTAGTTAGACTTAGACTTAGAATACCGGTAATCACAAATCAACCACAACAAATGAAGCACACTGATTTCACCACTTGAGTCTGAGATAAACTGAGAACTATATTAATTCCTGTACAGCTGTACTGCAAAGCATAGCAGAGAGTGTAAAAAGTGTAATCATCCAGCCTTAAAAATAATGATCGTTTCGGTGTTTACAATGATCTTAAAAGGGGTTACTGATAACGATGACCCCTCGTACCATCGGTTATTAAGGAAGGGTTGTTGATGAAAACACAAGAGAGAGAGATTGAGAAAAAGTTGTTGGAATATTCAGTTCGAGGCGCTCTCTCTGTCTCTCTCTGAGGGCCGCACTGTAGCTTATTTATTTTTAGGAGAAAGGGCTGCAATGAAAGCCTTTGAGGGCCGCAGGTTGCACACCCCTGCCGTAGAGTATTCATAGTAGGATAATAAATGCCATTACAATAGATACCTTCAAATGTAGAGTAGATAGACATATGACAGAGGTAGGGTGGGTGTATATATAATGTATAATGATGATGATCTTGTCTTATCGTAATCCTCTTTGTACTGGTGTAAGAAGCCTCCGCGGGCGCTTATTTACTATATTAATTTTTTTTTTTTTTAAATATAGTAAATAAGCGCCCGGGGAGGCTTCTTCCACCAGTACAAAGAGGATTACGATAAGAAAAGATCATCATCATTATACATTATATATACGCCCACCCTATTGGGTAGAATGGAATGTTGGAGAGAGGGAGAGAGATTATTATTATTTTATTAATTTATTGCGCCAAGGCGTCAGACATTACATGAATTCATACAAATAATGCTTCAAATGGATACAAAACCAAGAATAGAATATAGTTTACAGGGAGATGTACACATTGATAAAACATTGCTGTATACTAACACACAAC
Organism: Halocaridina rubra; assembly: GCA_037179515.1. NCBI lineage: Eukaryota > Metazoa > Arthropoda > Malacostraca > Decapoda > Atyidae > Halocaridina > Halocaridina rubra. The sequence continues at coordinate 7,927 of JAXCGZ010017877.1, read as the reverse complement.
TCACAGTATGGCAGCACAGAGTACATTATATACAAAAGTAAAGCTCAGAGAATCACAGAATACACATACAGAAAATATATGTATAATTCAATATAATTAATGGCCACCAAAGTGAGGTTAACAAGCAAGAATAACATCAAGGTTGTCGTCATTAAGTAAAAATGAGCATATCTGTATTAAGTTCTGACCTCGTGGTAAAACATCTCTCACTGTGGGGCACTGAAGACAATAGTGGTCAAGAGTGTTAGCATTAGGACGGTCGCATAATTTACAGGAGGTGTACTGTGGCATATCTAGAGTCTGGGAGACCTGCCATAAAGGCCGATACCCCATTCTGAGCCGAGCACTAACTACATTGTTTTTCCGCACCATTAACCCGCGTCTGCGATACTTATAGCGACTGTGAAGAAAGTGATCATGGTGCTGTATGGACACACTGTTGGCCCTCTCCGTGTCCCTGCGCTGGACCGTCATGACAAACCCAGCTGAGTAGATGATGTTACGTAGGCATCGGAGGGAGGGCTCAGTGTCCACAGCATGCCCATCCAGCATACAGGCCGCCTTGGCAAGACGATCCGCTGTGTCGTTGCCAGTCAGCCCAATGTGAGAGGGCGTCCATACAAACGACACTACAAGAGAAGCATCCTGAGCGGCCGCGAGGCGACATAGTATATCTCCCACAGCACGGCCACAGATGGGTCTTGGCGAGGATAGGGCTTGTAGGGCCGATTGGGAGTCACAAATTATTACCCCATTCACTCGTCGTCCAACAAGCAGAGTCACGGCATCCAAGATGGCATTCAGTTCACAGTAGGTGGAGCTCGACGAGGTGGGTAGTCTACGGCCAATCCATGAATCAGCCGGCACAGGCGGCTCCATGGTGGGGGAAAACACAGCACATGCCGCCCTCCCATCTGCTTGCACAGAACCATCAACATAGACGTGGTGTGCTGCAGGGACAGACGTGGACACATCAGCGATAGTCTCCAGAGCTAACTGTCTCTGCAGGGGGGGATAGACATCCTTCGAGGTCGGTGTATATTTGACAGTGGGGAGGGGGACACGCCAGGGTGGTAAATCTGGGACAGCCGCCTGCACTGGCAGGTCGATGTCAAGGCCACGGAGAATGTCACTCACCACCCTGATAAGGTTATGACCTCCTGCTCGAAGTGGGAGCCTCGGTGAGGGAGAGAGAGAGAGAGAGAGATCTTTAATTAACTCTTGTTCATTCAACCAAAACTACATTATTTATTTTAAAAATAATGGCTTAATTACAAATTCGTAATAAAAATAATAATAATAATAATAATAATCTCCACTATCATCATCAAAGGAAAATTATTGTTAAAAATAATAATAATAATAATAATAATAATAATTAATAATAAAGATTATAATAATAATAAGATCTAAGGAGAATTTTTGGAATAGACATCATTAAAGTAATGCAGAGGTATATTAAAACCCAGCAGAGAGCTGGATATTAATTACACATCTTTTATAATCCCTTCATATCTGACAGGTCATTACACTCTCCATCTGTGTCTCTTTACAGCCTGATAAAGGCTGTTTTATTTTATCATTTTTGGTCCATCCTGGTGTCACAATAATCTTAAAAAAAAAAAAAAAAAAAATGGGGGGGCGTTAATCGCGCATTCCGAGTTTTTTACTATTATTTTTGGGGGGCGTTATTGCAATTTCGTGGATAAAAAATCGCGTATAAAAGGAACAAGGTGTATATATATATATATATATATATATATATATATATATATATATATATATATATATATATATATATATATATATATATATATATATATATATATATACAGTGTTACCTCACTTATCGCGGTAGTTCGGTTCCGGGACCCGGCGCGAACCAGGAAATCCGCGGAGTAGGATCAGCCTATATGTACATAGATATTTTAATGTATTTTTATGTTTACACTGTATAAACCCTCCCTGTACTGTTAAAAAAACACCCTTTACATTATAATTAACAGCAAGCAACGTAATTTTTTTATGAAAGTGATAGGAAAACTTACCATGTATGAGGTGATGATGACTTGACATACATAGGCTCCATATTTTACAATGATTTTTACGTTTACGTAAAATAGTGGCCGACATCCACAAACTTTTTTCCTTCTTTAAACGTATCTAAGAGTTTCACTTTATTTACAATGGTTAACATTTTCCTTTTCCACTTAGGCTCACTACAAGAAGCCTTTGAAGATGAAGGATGCTTGGGAGGCATTGCAAAGGTTAAAATATGCAAGTAAAAAAATCACAAGCAAAATATATTAACATGAATGGCACACACGAGTGAGGCGAGACAATGGAAGATGGTGGAAGCCTTTGCCTGAAACGCTGATTGCGGTATCGTATTTTACATGTTGCAATACTGTTAGTATTTATGTTTTTTGCTATTTTTTACTGTTATATTATTCTTAGGCTAAGAAATACTTTTTTTTTTATCAATAAAATCATGAAACTACTGGAAATATAAATATATATGCTAGCTCACGTAGCTGCGACCCCAATACATTGTACGCTATCGAACACAAGCAAAGCGTTTAATAAGCACAACGTGAACGGCGCACACGTGAGTTAGACTGAACGAGTCTTTGTCCAAAACGCTGATAGCGGTATCGTATTTTACATGTTGCAATACTGTAAGTATTTATGTTTTTTACTATTTTTTACTGTTTGATTATTCTTAGGCTAATAAATACGTTTTTTTTATCAATAAAATCATGAAACTACTGGAAATATAAATATATATGCTAGCTCACGTAGCTGCGACCCCAATGCATTGTACGCTATCGAACACTATTTCGTATGATGCAATACTGTGAGTTATGCTGTACGTACGTATATCATTCAGTTATTAGTACAATGTATATTAATTTAAAATTCATCTACTTATTTGATGATTGTACAAAATCTATTGTATTTATTCATTGTAATTTGGACAAAATATTCCTTTTGTAAAGATTATACTGTACTTTTCAAAAGAGGTGGTCAATAAACATATCTATCTATCTATCTACATTTATGTTTTTTACTATTTTGTACTGTTTTATTATTCGTAGGATGGGAAGTAATTTTTTTGTATCCATTAGATAGTGAAATATGTTTTTTTCAATAAAAAAAAAATGAAAATACTGAGAATTTTTTTTTTTAATATTTTAATATTTTTGCATATACCCTTGAAATAAAATAATACTTTATCCAAAAAAAAAACCGCGATAGAGGGAGAAAGTAAACCAAGAAACGCGAATAACCGGGGTAACACTGTATATATATATATATATATATATATATATATATATATAATATATATATATATATATATATATATATATATATATATATATATATATATATATATATATATGTATACACAGTAATCCCTTGCTATATTGCGATTCACCTATCGCGGATTCACTGTATCACTTTTTTTTGGGGCGATTTTTTTTTTCTGGGTATACGAAAATATTAAAATTTTAAGAAATAAAAATTTCCAGTATTTTCATTATTTTATTGAAAACAAAAATTTTCATTGTTTCTTTGATACAGAAATGTATTTCCAAGCCTAAGAATAATAAAACAGTAAGAAATAGTAAAAAAACATAAATTTTAACATGTAACTCTGCACTGTAGAAAGTACGATACCGGTATCAGCGTTTCGGAAAACCCAAAAGGTCACACCTACGTGAGCTAGCATATATTAAAATTCCAGTAGCTTCATTATTTTATTGATATAAAATATGTATTTCTTAACCTAAGAATAATAAAACAGTAAAAAACATAAATAATCACAGTATTACACCATTTAATATAAGATACCGGTATCAGCGTTTCGGAAAACGAAAAGGGTCGCACCTACGTGAGCTAATACATATTAAAATTTTCATTATTTTATTGATGAAATAAGTATTTCCTAGCCTAAGAGCAATAAAACAGTAAAAAATAGTAAAAAACAAATTTAAACATATAACTCACAGTATCGCACCATGTGAAATACTGTACGATAGCGTACACTGTATTGGCGTCTTGGAAAACGCAAAGGCTCGCACCTACGTGAGATACTTCATGGAATGGTATTGGCTGAAAGGGTGGGAGATGACGAGTCACATAATTGTTTTTCTGTATGTTCTGTATTGCGGAGTCTTATTGGCGTTTTGATTGAAGTTTGGTTCTCCCACCATCTTCCATTGTCTCGCCTCACTCGTTCAGTCTAACTGACAAGTGCGCAGTTCGCGTTAAGCTTATTATTATGTTATGCTTCAGGGGTTGGGTTCTTTCGATAACAGTCCCCTATGCCTCAAAAGGCCCCTCTTTAATTTTAAGCGGCTCTTGCAGATCTTCTTTAACGTGTGATTTAGAAGAGATTTCCTCTACTGGGGGAGCATCAGTATCATTTCCTTTGCCTTAACAGACTCTTTAATTTCAAGCGGCTTCTGCAGATCTTCTTTAACATGTGATTTACAAGATTTCCTCTACTGGGGGAGCATCAGCATTTCCTTTGCCTTAACAGACTCTCTAATTTCAAGCGGCTTCTGCAGATCTTCTTTAACGTGCAATTTACAAGATTTCCTCTACTGGGGGAGCATCAGTATCGTTTCCTTTTCCTCAATAGACTCCTCTTTAATTTAAGCGGCTTCTGCATATCTACTTTAACGTGTGATTTAAGAGGTTTTCTCTACTGGGGGAGCACTAGTGTCATTTTAACAGTTTTCAATTCCATCCACCTCCATCATAGGAGAAGGAACACAATTGGTTTCTGAACACTGACTTGAATTGAGACCAGTTTGTACAAAGTACAAAGTACTATTGTATTTCAAAATATCAATGATTGGATACTTGACCTCTCCACTTCAATATTTTTCATAATGATCAAGAGTTTTCCTACATACTGTATATTCAATTCACTTCGTAACTGAGCCACGAGGAAATCGAAGACCCTGGCCTTACACTTGAACGTCTGGCAGCCCTGTATGAACACGTGACAGCACTCCAAAAACTCTCACAAGAACATGATGATAATATGGTTCTTTCACATAAGTTTACCTATCACTTTCATATACAGAAAAATGTAAATTTATGCTTGCACGCTGTTATTAATAAAGTAAAGGGTGGTTTTTTAACAGTACAGGGAGGGTTTATACTTTAAACGTAAAAATAAATGTCAAATACCTATGTACATATAGGGTGATCCTACTTTGCGGAAATTCACATATCGCGGTCGGACTTGGAACCTAACCCCCGTGATAAACGAGGGGTCACTGTATATATATATATATATATATATATATATATATATATATATATATATATATATATATATATATATATATATATATATATATATATATATATATATATATATGTAGTGATCCCCTGCTGTATTGCGTTTCTTGGTTCGTGTTTTCACTGTACCACGGTTTTTTTATTTGGCAAATTATTGTAAAATTCCTATGTACATGAGTATGTCATGTAATTACCACTTCATTCACCGTAATTTTATCTATCATTTTCATATAAATTTACATTGCATGCTGTTATTTATGAAGTATAGGGCGGTTTGTTAACAGTACAGGGAGGGTTTATACACTGTAAACGTAAAAATAAATTCAAATATCTATATACATATAGGCTGATCCTACTTCGCGGTTTTCCTGTCTCGCGCCGGGTCCCGGAACCGAACTACCACGGTAATGGGGGGATCACTGTATATATATATATATATATATATATATATATATATATATATATATATATATATATATATATATATATATATATATATATATATATATATATATATATACAGTGTTGCCTCATTTATCGCGGTAGTTCGGTTCCGGGACCCGGCGCGAACCAGGAAATCCGCGAAGTAGGATCCGCCTATATGTACATAGATATTTTAATATATTTTTACGTTTACACTGTATAAACCCTCCCTGCACTGTTAAAAAACACCCTTTACATTATATATAACAGCAAGCAACGTAAATTTTTATGATAGTGATAGATAAAATTACGGTGAATGAAGTGATAATGACGTGACATACATACTCATTTACAATTATTTTTTTGTTTACGTACTGTATAAACCCTCCCTGCATTGTTAAAAAAACACCCTTTACATTATAAATAACAGCAAGCAACGTAAATTTTTATGAAAGTGATAGATAAAATTACGGTGAATGAACTGATAATGACGTGACATACATACTCATTTACAATTATTTTTTCGTTTACGTACCGTATAAACCCTCCCTGCACTGTTAAAAAAAACACCCTTTACATTATAAATAACAGCAAGCAATGTAAATTTTTATGAAAGTGATAGATAAAATTACGGTGAATGAGGTGATAATGACGTGACATACATACTCATTTACAATTATCCTTTTGTTTACGTACTGTATAAACCCTCCCTACACTGTTAAAAAAAGACCCTTTACGTTATTAACAGCAAGCAACGTAAATTTTTATGAAAGTGATAGATAAAATTACGGTGAATGAGGTGATAATGACGTGACATACATACTCATTTACAATTATTTTTTCGTTTACATAATGTATAAACCCTCCCTGCACTGTTAAAAAAACACCCTTTACATTATAAATAACAGCAAGCAACGTAAATTTTTATGAAAGTGATAGATAAAATTACGGTGAATGAGGTAATAATGACGTGACATACATACTCATTTACAATTATTTTTTCGTTTACGTACTGTATAAATCCTCCCTGCACTGTTAAAAAAGACCCTTTACATTATAAATAACAGCAAGCAATGTAAATTTTTATGAAAGTGATAGATAAAATTACGGTGAATGAGGTGAAATGACGTGACATACATACTCATTTACAATTATTATTTCGTTTACGTACTGTATAAACCCTCCCTGCACTGTTAAAAAAAGACCCTTTACATTATAAATAACAGCAAGCAACGTAAATTTTTATGAAAGTGATAGATAAAATTACGATGAATGAGGTGATGATGACGTGACATACATACTCATTTACAATTATTTTTTCGTTTACGAACTGTATAAACCCTCCCTGCACTGTTAAAAAAACACCCTTTACATTATAAATAACAGCACGCAACGTAAATTTCAATAAAAAAAATGAAAATACTGAAAAAAAAAAATTTCAATATTTTAATATTTTTGCATATACCCATAAAATAAAATAATAATTTATAAAAAAAAAAAAAAAAAAAAACGCAATAGAGTGAGAACGCGAACCAAGAAGCGCGAATAACCGAGGTAACACTGTATATATATATATATATATATATATATATATATATATATATATATATATATATATATATATATATATATATATATATATATTATATATATATATATATTCAGTGTTCCCTCTCTTATTGTGGTAGTTCGGTTCCGGGACCCAGCGCGAACCAGGAAAATCGCGAAGTAGGATCAGCCTTAAAAAAAAAAAAAAAAAAAAAAAAATTTAAAGATGATTATGACACCAGGACAGGCCAAAAATTATAAAATAAAACGGCCTTTATCAGGCTGTAAAGAGAAACAGAGATGGAGAGTGTAATGACCTGTCAGATGTGAAGGATTATAAAAGATGTGTAATGAATATCCAGCTCTCTGCTGGGTTTACTATACCTCTGCATTACCTTCATGATGTCTATTCTAAAACTTCTCCTTAGATCTTATTATTATTATTATTATTATTGGCAACAATAATTTTCCTTTGATGATGATTGGGGAGATTATTATTATTATTATTATTATTATTATTATTATTATTATTGTTATTATTATTATTATCATCATTATTACTACGAATTCGTAATTAAACCATTATTTTTACTATAAATAATGTAGTTTTGGTTAAATGAACAAGACTTACTTAAAG
>JAXCGZ010017876.1:12500-35785 GCA_037179515.1 Halocaridina rubra | reverse complement strand
GGTTTTCTGTTTTATGGTAACACTGACTGTATTGCCGCCTTTTTCGTCTAGTGTGTGATACTTTTGGTCTGTTCATTTTCGATACATAAAGTTGCTTGAAAAGTGATCACTTGTGCCTAATTCAATACCTTAAATGATATTGTGGTAATCTTGATATCTTGTCAGACAGAACTATAATACCACCATTAATAATACTTTAGATATAGAAGAACACTGAAAGCAATGGTATTACTTAATCCAAAAAGCAATAGAAAATTATGTACATTTAAAAAAGACGAAATCCTTACCCCACCCTAAATTAAATGATAAATGTAAAGTACTCCAACATAGATATTTAACTTTATCAAATAACATTGGCAGAGGTCTCTGAGGTCCCCAAGCGTTAACTGAACTAAGAACTATAAAAGAAGAATTACAAAAAGAATTAATAGATTCATACAACAATAACTGGGAAAATATAATAATGAAACTTCAAAGCAAAGATAAAGATCCCAAAAATTTTTGGAATAATATTAAAAATTTAATGGGTAACTAAAGAAACAACGCCGTATTTAATAGACAATAATAATAACAATAAAAAACTTTTCACCAGCAAAGAAAAAGAAGAAAAATTCAGGAAGACCTGGAAAAATATATATAATATTAGAGCTGAATAAAATATAAACTATGATTTAGATCACGAAAGAATAATATGTAACTTTTTGAAAGAAAACGAAAATTTAACTGTTCCCTTTTTTAACGTAGATCTAAATAGATTAACTCCAGGAGACGATCTAATATCTCCTATTACTATCACTGACATCAAATATATTAAAAATAAAGCCCCAGGACATTCAGGCATTAATAAATTAATACTATCCCACTTACCAAATATAGCAATTCATAAATTATTAGATATTTTTAACTCTTGTTTATCCACAGGTTATTTTCCGAAAATATTTAAATTGTCAATAATGATTTTTATACCTAAACCTGGAAAAAAACACCACCTCAGCTAAAAATTATCGTCCTATATCTCTCTTAGAAGTCCCAGGGAAAATATTTGAAAAGATAATACATTCCAGAGTTTATAAATACTTAGAACTAAATGATTGTTTTCCCTCCAACCAGCACGGATTTAGAAGAGGCAGAGGCACTCATACAGCACTAACTTATTTATATGAAAAAATAGCCATCTCACAAAAGTTCAGGAAAAAGTGCAATGTCTTGAGCAGGGATGTTTCCTCTGCTTTTGACAAAGTATGGAGAGATGGACTCAGATATAAAATCATAGAACTTCAATTACCCCCATTAATAACAAAAATTTTATCAGATTTCATATCCAATAGAAAGTCAATTATCAAAATTAACGAACACATGGGTACTCAATTTGAACTTAGAGCAGGTGTCCCCCAAGGATCGAATCTGAGTCCACTTCTCTATGCTATATTCACAAGAGATATACCAAAACCAGGTTTCGGTTGTTCACCAATTATATTTGCTGATGACATCACTCAAATAATTTCTGATTATAATAAAAGATTTCTAGCAAGAAAAACACAGCGGGAAATAATTAGAATAAATGACTATGAGAAAAAATGGAAAATTAAAACTAATATTGACAAATTCCAACTTTTATCTATTTCTGCTCATAAACCACTAGATGTAGTAATTAATAATAATAGAATAAACTTCTCCAATAGTCTGAAAACCTTGAGCTTAACTATTAACAGAACAGGGATAAAACCTCATATAAATAATAGAATAATACAGAGTAAATTGGTATCAACCAAGCTACGTAGATTTAACCTGCTCAAAACTAAAAATAGAGTCACCTTATACAAAACTTTAGTAAGACCAATATTAATATACCCCCCAATACCAATGTGATGTGCATATTATCAAAATTTAACCTTTCGAGACTCCAAGCTATCCAAAATTTAAATTTAAGAAGAATTCTCTCTGAAACTCAACCATACATAGAGAGAATGGAAGAGATTCATAAGAACCTTAAAGTCGAACCACTTAACACGTATATTTTTAAACTAGCACCTAAAACCTGGGGTAAAATGGAAATCGACTTTCAACAATTTCTTCAAGAAACTAATGCTTTAAACACTTTAGATTACGAATTAATCAGTGACCATCTCTGGTGGAAAAGAATTTCCCCAATATTATCAGGAAATCCACCAGAACCTATTTATGCCAGATAAAATAAAACTTAAAAACTCCCTATAAATTCCTAAATTATAACTGAAGGGAGTCATGTTGAGCCGCAATTAAATTATATTTAACCAAAACTTAGCACGAGGGTCTGTCCCTCTCTATTCATCTCTTACTTCCTTAAATTTCGTGCTTATCCCCCCTATCCTTCCCATCCTTTATCCCCCTCTCCTCAGTGATGACACCCTGAAAGGGCTAAGAGAGTTCACTCGACGCCGTCACTGTTCTTCCCCCACCTATCCTATCCCATCCAAGGTTCCAAGGTAGCCTTATATTAGCATAACCAGCAGAAAGATTTGCATACGAAGAAGTTAAGTAATATATTTTCTGAAGAGTTACTGAAATTTAATAAATATTCTTTTCTTAACTCGACAGCTACACTGAATATTCTGGCATGTTCGTTGCATGTCTCTCTCCCATTTGACAAGTCATCTCTGTTTCCTTTTCTTAATGTTTTCTTGGTGCCAGTTGCCACACACACAAAGAAGCCACGAAACTGGTTCCAGAAATACGCAATTCAGTTATGATGAGAGGCTGAGGGAATTAGACTTTCCATCACTTCATGGTTATGATAAAGTGGACATGGATTAATATTTTAATATGGCTGGCACTAGAACTAGAGGTCATAGTTTGAAGCTTCGTAAGAAAACTTCTTTGCAGGATGTAAGGAAGTACTCTTTTAGCGTAAGAGTAGTTGATAATTGGAATTCGCTAAGCTAGGAGGTAGTTAATGCTAACTCAGTCCATAGTTTTAAGGACAAGTATGATAAGTATCACTAAGTACAAAATGGAACCGACCAGGAGACGGGAAATTACGAACTTGGGGCTCTTTCCCGCAAGCACAATTAGGTAATCACAAAACGCCATCAGGGTTATCCGGATAGATGAGTACAGAGTTATTATATTTCTAACAATATTTATAACTACGTGTGAGGGACAGAATGAGCTCATTTAATTGAACACTCGTAGGTAGAATGTATGTTAGAAAATTTATTATTCTGTATGAGGAAGTTTTAATTTAAGGTGAGGTGAGTTTATTTGAATATTCACATATCAGCAGTTCATAAACCCACTTACAAAATATTTGCATGTATGTCTATGCATGTAATATTAATTATATATTATTGGTAGCGGATTTAATTTTGAGATCGTAGCAGATCTCTAATGAAGCCGTGTCAGGATTTCCGAATTTAGGGGGTTATAAGATCAAAGGGTATTAACACACAGGAAATCCTCCACAGTATATATATATATATATATATATATATATATATATATATATATATATATATATATATATATATATATATATATATATATATATATATATATATATAGAGAGAGAGGGAGAGAGAAAAAAAACGCATCAGGGTCATACGAGTTAACTCGTCAGTATTTTGTGTCATAAACAAAGCCAGAATTAGGCTGGTGTACCCTTCATTTTTTTTTCTCTACAGTTCGTTTCTCCAAATATCTAGGAATTCTGATATTGTGATTTGCAATGTATGATGCTTATCATAATAAATTATTAATAAAGTGGTCATATATATATATATATATATATATATATATATATATATATATATATATTATATATATATATATATATATATATATATATATATATATATATATATATATATATATATATATATATATATATATATATATATATATATATATATATCGTTTCCTACACATTTGATGATCCCAACTTACACATTTACTGAGGACACTTAGGTATTTCGCTCGAATATTAATGAGAAGGTATTACTATTCAGTATTGTGATTCAATTATATTACAAGGTGTTTTCAATGACACCTTAAATATAAATTATGTGATGTATATTAATGTGCATGTGTTCAGTGATTATAAATACTGCGCATCAAAAATATATATATAGATAGTACTTTTTTTTTTGAAGGATGGGATAGGATAGGAGGGGAAAAAAGGGAGGGGATTAAAAAAAAAAAAAAAAAAAAAAAAAGGGGCAGGCCCTCGTGCTAAGTTTTGATCTGGAATTCTTTATGCAATTTTCACGTTATTTGATTATCAGAAAGAAATGTTATATAAGAATAATTAGGTAATATATAATTATTATATTTCAGTGCTAAATATTATTGCAAGCAATTTTATCTATATTGGACAAAAAAAAATTTACTGTTAAGCGATAATTTTAGCTTTCGTTGGCAGACTATAAATGTAGCCTTATATAAGCATAACCAGCAAAAATGCCTCCTGGCTAGTACAGTGATAACGCGCTGGCCTCGCATTCGTGAGGTCGACGGATCGCGCCTCGTCCAGGCAAGAGAGTTTAAGCTGTTTACTGGGGAGGTTACTGCTGTGACTGGTCACCACAGTGGGGGGTTGGGGCCTGTGCCGGCTGGCGACCGCCCTACGGGTCCTCCATGTCCCGTTCCACTCATCCTTGGGTGGAAAATCTTAAAAAAAAAAACAGCAGAAAGATTTGCATATGAAGAGATTAAATAATATATTTTCTGAATAGTTACTGAAATTGAATAACTTTTCTTTTCTTATATTGACTTGCCTGGAAACTTATGCCAGAAATACGCAATCTCAGCTATGATGAGAGGCTGAGGAAATTTGACTTACCATCACTCGAAGCTAGAAGATTGAGGGGGGATATGGTGACAGTCTGTAAATTCCTTCATGCTTATGACAGAGTGGATAGGGATCGATAATTTTAATATGGCTGTCATTAGAAATGGAGGTCATAGTTTGAAGCTTCGAAAAAAAAAAAAACTTCTTTGTAGGATGTAAGGAAGTACTTTTTTTTTTTTTTAGTGTAGGAGTAGTTGATAATTGGAATTCGCTAAGCGAGGAGGCAGTTAATGCTAAATCAATCCATAGTTTTAAGGACAAGTATGATAACTATCACAAAGTACAAAATGGAACCAATCAGGAGACGGGAAGTTACGAACTTGGGGCTCTTTCCTGTAACCACTATTAGGTAATTACAAAAGAGCAGCATTCTCATAGCGTAGCAATAGAGAACTCATCTGGTTCTTACGAGTTAACTCGTCAGTATTTTGTCTTGTAAACAAAGCCAGAATTGGACTGTTGTACCCCTCAGTTTTTTGCTCTATAGTTCGTTTCTCTAAATACCTAGGAATTGCTGTTATTATGATTTAAAATGTATGATGATTATTATAATAAAAAAAGTGTTCATATATATAGGGGATTAAGGGTATAAGGGAATTGGAGGGAAAAGCACGAAAATTAATTAAAGTAAGAGATAAAAAGAGAGGGGCAAACCCTCATGCTAATTTGGGTTGTAATATGGAGGTATCATATGACTCAGAACCCTGTGCACTGACTATTTACCATCCAATAACAACACTAAATTTCAAATAAATATATATATATATATATATATATATATATATATATATATATATATATATATATATATATATATATATATATATATATATATATATATATATATATATATATATATATATATATATATATATATATATATATATATATATATATATATATATATATATATATATTTGAAATTTAGTGTGTTTATTGGATGGTAAATAGTCAGTGCACAGGGTTCTGAGTCATATGATACCTCCATATTACAACCCAAATTAGCATGAGGGTCTGCCCCTCTCTTTTTATCTCTTACTTTATTTAATTTTCGTGCTTTTCCCTCCAATTCCCTTATACCCTTAATCCCCTCTCCCTTTTCCTCTCCTATCCTATCCCATCCTAAAAAGAAAAAAGAAAAAAATTCAAAAGATCTCAAATTATTCATCACACCATTAACAATATTAAATTCTTAACATTATCAATAAAAAAATAGCAAAATAAAGCAAATTATAATTAAACAAAGAATCTTTAATGTCTACAATATTTTAAATTTAGGTAAATAAATCGGTCAACTCGTAATCAATATCTCGGCTTATTACAATTTAAGATACTAGCAGTGAATATTAGTATAAAACTAATTATTAGTAGTAGTATAAAAACAATATGCAATCTAAAACTCAGTGTGAATATTAAGAATGATTATACAAGCAATAATAATAATATTTACTGAAACTGAATACAAATAAAAATTGATAAGTAATGAGCTAACTTACCATGACAACTAAGAACGCGTCTAGGTAGTATGAGTCAACTCGTAATTAATTTTATGGTTTCACAAATTTTGAAAATGTTTTGTTATAACATCACTCATATTTTTCTTTTTGCCAAGTTCAGTGACTTTCCCTTACATTCGTTCATGCAACTTTTTATGACTTTATCGGGTAAACCTTTGTTTGCTTTGAAACATTTTAGATAATTTTTCAAGTGCAATTTTCCACTTAATATCACGGAATTTTGGTCCAAATGACTATTCCAGTCGTCAGGATAAAAAAAAAATTATTACCTGTTTAAATTGCCAGTTAAATAAGTTAAAAACACATATGTCAAGTTCCACTGATGGAAGTTTAGTAAAGCCCACCCAAAGAGTATCATTTTTAGCTTGTTAGAAGTGTGACCTTGTCCTTGTATTTGTCAACACCTTTATGTAAGAAATGTACCACATGCTTAAAATCAAAGTAAAAATAATATACTGCTCGAGTGATTGTAACAGTCAATAAGCTGTTTATGAGTCCGTTTTAAGTCCTTTCTGTCTCTACTTCAGCTCCTATTCAATAAGAGTACTCTGGTAACTAATGTATAGATGTTGATTCTAAAGCTCTCTTTGAAATAACTTAAAATGCATAAACTTAGGTGTCAAATTATACAACAAATATCGAGAAAAACAATGCCCAACTTCATCTTCTGGTATTAGTATATTCTGTACCATTTCCGTATGCTTCAAATATGACCTCCATCTCGTTCCTCTAATTACTAGAGATATAGGTTTTCCTATAGAAATTCTTAAACCATTTATAAACTGGAACACATAATGGAGAATATGCCTCTTGTTCATCTTACAACACTTTTTATTCACTATTTCTGGTCATAATTGGACCCATTTTCATATATAATTTTTGAAAATTAACAATTGTTAGGTTTATATTTAAGATTTCCTTAGAGGAACCTATTTCTTCAATTATAATAATAATAATAATAATAATGTTTTAATCTTATGTAATCTAACCTAGCCATGTACCCATGCACAGGATATATAATACTAACTGAAACTTTTTTTTTTTTAGCTGTTATAGATATTTTTTTCGGCATTATGTAGAATGCCAGTCATTGGCTCATTAAGTTCACACCACTGCTTCTAATGACATTTTATTGTTCATTGTCAAAATTTTCAAAGAAGATTTTTGATAATTCTTCCTGAATAGATTCCAGATACCATGTGTGGCTTTCAGGGTACAAGGCGTCGACAACAGAGTCTGTTAGGTAGGATTCTTAGGTATCTGGATCTTTCATAATTGGAAGGTATGGGTAGATTGCACGCTTGGGCAACACCTAACCTTGCTTTAAAATTGCTGGGGTGTGGCATTCTAGGTAATATATATATATATATATATATATATATATATATATATATATATATATATATATATATATATATATATATATATATATATATATATATATATATATTTTTTTTTTTTTTTTTTTTTTTTTTTTTTTTTTTTTCCTTGAAAGGTCTATAAAAATATGGACACGGCAATCATTTACACATCTCTTCTGCTGAGAACTAGCCCGAGAATATATTTTTGTACACTGCATAAATTGCTTGAGCATAGATTTATCTAGTGCTGACATGAGAAAATTAGAGGGGTGAGATGACACCAATTGCTTCATTTCAGCTTCCAGGGGACAACCACCTGAGTAGGATAATGATAGATGGATGGATAAGAGTAAGCATGAAATTGAAGCTCAATAAGGATATTGGGTAATATCTGGGCAAAAGGATAAACTTTTGCTTATTAGATTACTTCTATTTAATAAAAGCAATGAGCAGTATTTTTTTTTAGAGCCAAAGGTTATGAACCTTTGGTGTATTTCAACTATGTTCATAATCACATTGACCCTTATCTACGTCAGAATATCCATCAGGAAAAATAGTTACAGTTAGAAATAAAATATTAAACGGAATGAATGATTGCAATGGGTAGATACAGTATTTTATATTTTTTATTACTTAATACGGGGAAGTTAATTTTACGAATTTAATATATCACTGCCTAAAAATTTTTTATGGATGATTAAAAAAATTTTGTTTTGAAACATCCTCAGAACAGATTAAAAAGTATTTTATATAATTGTTTAGTATGTACGAGAATGAAATTATAAGAGAACATTCTTAGAAGAAAGTATAAACAACACGAATACCAAGAAATTACTAATTTTTAAAAGTTTTATTAGTAAAATATAAAGAGTAAACAAGTATTAAATATATGCTTGCAATTAGGAATACTATGTGATTAGTTTTCTCAAAATAAATTTATCTTCATTCTATATTTCATCTTTTTAAAATTAGATATAAACGATCACTCAGGAGAAAATTATTGATGGACGAAAATTTTCGAACAAATTATTATTTTTTTTATTACTTGGTGAAATATCGCTGACACTTGTTTAGATGTCTCTAGATCGATCCCTAATTGTTAGTTAAAAAGAAGAAAAGTTTTTTTTTTATTATTGTATCTTATGTGTCAGTTGTATAAACTTTAGGAATTTAAATTTCGCGCTTTACAGGAGTTTCACATGCTGGAACTATATGTAGTATCTTTACACTAAGTTGAATGAAAGGTTAGAAAGTCACAGCTACGGCTGTCGGGTTTACGGCAGACGAACAGTGCCCACTTTCCCTGCGGTTGACTAATGGTGTGGGGGGGATTGTGGTGATCCTTTACAGTATATATATATATATATATATATATATATATATATATATATATATATATATATATATATATATATATATATATATATATATATATATATATATATATTGGAAATAGTTTAGTGTTAGAAAAAATTAATAAATACCACAACCGGCTTTTAAATGATCTTGCAAGAGGATTTTAAATGTCACATTCTTTATTGTCTTCAAATAAAGGATTAAATTACAAAGACGTCTGAATTGGTTTAAGGTAAGCAATTGGTACATTATTTTATATTAACTAGCATGTATACTACGTGTTATTTGGTTCGGCCACTCCCCTCACAAGGGGGAATGGGACCACTGGGTGTAGATAGTGTATAATAGATAGCCTCTATTGCGATGGGTTTATGGGATTTTAAGTTTTTTCTGAACTGCATTTTGGTTCTTAGCCTAATTTGGCACTTTTTATCTCTAGGAATCTGGAAAAAGAATAAAATTTGTGCTTATTATAAGGATAGGTTAAGACATAGCAAGTATAATAGCAGTAAATTTTTACTTTCACACCCCGAGTTTGGAAAAACTCGAGAAATGTAAAATTAGGTTTCTTCACCTTCCGTTAAGAAACAAAGTCAAACTTAGCACGAGGGTCTGCCCCTCTCTTTTTTATCTCTTACTTATTTAATTTTCGTGCTTTTCCCTCCAATTCCCTTATATCCTTAATCCCCTCCATTTTTTCCCTCCTATCCCATCCTTAAAAAAAAAAAAAACAACAACAACAACAACAACGAAGTAAAGTTTATGACAGATAATTATTCATTTTAGATTTTTTTTTTTTCAGTATTATATCAGCTACTTTGAGATGTAACCACCCACATTTTTTTTTAGGACAAATTGTGACCAACGATCATATATCAGCTAATTGGGGGTGTGAATGTAAATATTTAAATGTTGAGATTATGTGGCCATCGTGGTAACTCTCGAAACTTTGCTTCGTCAGGTCGAGGTTTCCCGGCCCGCCACGGTCTGCGGTTAGAAAGGGAATTCACTCAGGGTGATGGTTACACTTGCCAAAACCAAAGTTTATAAAGAAAGCGTCCTAGACCTTATTAAAGAAGGAAGTCCGTAACTAAAAACCCGTCACAATACAGCGACCCAGTATTAACATGGGATGATAAAACCACACGATGAAAAAATCGTTCGTAGAGACACACACACACATATATATATATATATATATATATATATATATATATATATATATATATATATATATATATATATATATATATATATATATATATATATATATATATATATATATATATATTATATCGTTTCCTACACATGATGATCCCAACTTATACATTTACAGAGGAGACTTACTTATTTCGCTCGAATACTAATGAAAAATTATTACTTTTCCGTATTGTGATTCAATTATATTACAAGGTGTTATCAATGACACCTTTTAAAATATAAATCTTGACCATACTTTTTACAATACCTAGTTAGATGTTCTGTGAATATCTATACTGCGCATCAAAAATATATATAGATAGCTTAGTACTTTATGCAATTTTTGCATTATTTGATTATCATAAAGAAATAAGTTACACGAAAATAATTAGGTAATATATATTTATTATATTTTAGTGCTAAACATTATTGCAAGCAATTATATGTATATACGACAGAAGAAATTTGGCTGTTAGGTGATAATTTTAACTTTCGTTGGTAGACTGAAAAGATAGCCTTATATGATATTGAAGAGTGATTACCTAATTGTGTTTACGAGAAAGAGCCCAAAGCTCGTATCTTCCCGTCTCCTGATCGTTCCATTTTATACTTAGTGATACTTATCATACCTGTCCTTAAAACTATGGATTGAGATAGCATTAACTACCTCCTCGCTTAGCCAATTCCAATTATCAACTACTCTTACACTGAAAAAGTATTTCCTTACATCCTGCAAAGAAGTTTTCATACGAAGCTTCAAACTATGACCTCTAGTTCTAGAGCCAGCCATATAAAAATATCGATCCCTATCCACTCTATCATAACCATGAAGGAATTTAAAGACTGTGTGATTCACTAACACTGAAGGCACACTGTGACTGTCATCTTTGACACTGCATTCATACTGGCAGAGTTCACTTGGTCACTGCATTAGACTGTAGATGACTTCCCTTGAAACTGGTTTGACTACAGGCACGTCTGTCAATAGCCCTGCTAACACACAGATCCTTTTTATTAGTGTTCTTGCACGTCTGACAGTAGCTCTTAGGAGCTCTGACAGCACACAGACGTGAATACAAGTCACTAATCACACCTTTCATCCTTACCTTACTGGCTGTGACTACCCCGTTTTTACCTGCTGGGTGGTTGTAGCTTCTGCACTGAGCTTGTTGTGAGCTGCTGGTAGGTGTTGCTGGTAGGTTAAGCCAGCAGCACAGAGGGGAGAACTCCGCCCCTGGTGAATTAACACCGTCCACTGTCCCTATACATCACAGTAACCGCCTTGTTGTATCCTATCCTCTCCCCACCCAATCCTAAGCACGAAATCTATTACTACTACTATCTAGGAGTTTAATCTTGTGAATAATCTAGTTTAAACAGTTGATACTTATAATCCTTTTAATTGCCCAATTAAATTAATCATTATCGCTCATAAAGATACTGCTTGCGGTCATTTTTTATTTGAAATTTTGCACTCGTTTTTTACCAATAAACATATAACTCAAAATTTAAACCATAATATCTGCGATTCTTTGTTTCATGATCACTATCTATCATTACATTTAAACTACTTTCTGCATGTTTAAATAATGGGCCGAGCTCGAATTAGGGACCTTGATCCCCGTGGGGATCCTGTTAGGCGTAGAAATGTCATATTCTCATGTCTTGCCAAAAGCAACATAATTGTTTATAAAGTAATAAACATACAGTCTGGCTTTATTCTTGTCCTCGCCGACGAGAATCTTGAGAAACTCAACTCTCCTGAAGTTTCTGCCATTTTTGATAAGGAAAACTGATATCACAATGCCCCCAGAACTAAACGCCCAAAGAACAGTAGTTATCCTTGGCATTGACCAATATATAACCTCTCATAGAGATGATGAAATAATAGCAGAAATTGAAAAACATAATCAGGGCACTAAAGTAGAATCAATAGTAAGAATCCCTAGTAATAAACACCTCTTAAAGATACGTTTTCAGAACATAAGCATGGCCAAAAAAAAGTAAAACTCAGGGACTCCTTCTCTTTAATATTAGGATCGATGAAAATAACATCGAGGAGGAAATATTTGTTCAAATAAATACATGCATGAAATGCTATTCTTTTGAGCACACTACCAAAGAGTGCAAAAAAGAAACCACCATCTGCTCAGAATGTGCCCAAGAAGGCCACAAATGGAATGAGAATAAGTTCATTAGCAGAACAAAGAAATGCATTAATTGCCCTGGTGAGCTGCTGGGTGTCCTGAAAGGAAGCAGAGAAAGAAAGAAAAGCTAGCAGAGATTAGGAAATCAAAAAACACACCCAAACCTACATTTGCTGAAATGTTAGGTGCAGCCAAACCCCATCCCTCCTCAGACTATTACAACACGATCTTAAATTCCCTATTAACGCTGAGAAAATGACCACTGTAATAATAAGTGCCATGGTATATGGCCAGATGATGGATTCCATCAATCCTGGGTCATTCGAGGACAAAGTTAACGAAATTTATGAACTTAATGGTATACCAAGGATTACTCTTCCCAAAAGTATTCCTAATAATCCTAACCTAACTGTAACAAAAGAACCAGTAGCTGCTACTGTGGTAGAAGCAAGAGTAGAAGAGGAAGAAGAGAGAATGGACGAAGATATTGAATTAGAAAAACAATCCTCTCAAACCATGAAAAAACGTCCCAATCAGTCCCCATGAGGTGCAGTCCCTAAACGTACAACAACAGAAAAGAAAAAGATCTCAAAACAAATTGCAGATCAACAAAAGCACGAAGAGTCAGCTATAAAGCAGAGAGAGAGAGAGAGAGAGAGAGAGAGAGAGAGAGAGAGAGAGAGAGAGAGAGAGAGAGAGAGAGAGAGAGAGTAGAACTAAGAAAAGACCTAAACTTTAAAATAATAGGGAAACTCGATGACCAATTACCCTCTGATACAGAAGTAGAAATCATTAGAGACACATTACTTAGGACTAATAAACTCAAATACATTTACCACAATGGCAGCTACCAGCCTCATGATGTCCATCTATTCCTAGAACATAATAAAATTGATCTGGCTGACATTAGAATTCAATATTTAGAAAGCAAACACTATGATGCCTTAAACCAGGGGCTATATAAAAGAACATCCTCCTCCTTAAGCTTAAATAATTAACTTATTCTTTATATCTTTTACATTTAATATGGCTAATAACAATAATAAATTAACAATCATTCAGCATAACGTAATAGCTTGGACCAAAATTAGAAGTAATGAATTATATAATGTTTTCAGAGAATTTGACCCAGATATAATACTACTTAACAGTACCTCTAAGACAAACGAAAAAATAAAAATTTATGGTTATAATACATATCAGAGAAACTTTTTAAATGAAGCACATGCAGGTATAGCAATTGCCATTAAACGAAATATTATTCATAAAATCATAGATGACTTTGATAATGATTTATTAGCACTAAAAATAAAAACTAAAAACGGCCCCATAATTATTGGAACAACTTACTTACCACCCAGAAGATTGCAAATCCCATATGAAGATATTTTAAGATTAATAAGAAAAAACATCCCAGCATACCTAATTGGCGATCTTAATGCTAAACATCATATTCTAGGTCACAATAGTTTTAATATAGCTGGTAATTTCTTAAATACTTTGATAAATAATAATCTAATTAAAATTCTAGGACCTGATTTCAGAACCATTACTCCTGGATCAGAAATCGCCAACCCTGATATTGTAATAAGCAATAAGAATCATTACTTGAATTATTCTATAGAAAAAGGACCCTTAACCACTTCTGATCATTTACCATTAATAATTAAACTGTCAACAGAACCATTAGCTATTAGAATTCCCCCTACAAGAGATTTTAGAAATGCAGACTGGGATAACTTTAAATCTTTCCTAGACGAAAAATTCACTCATGATATCACAAGCAATACCACCATTAATAATACTTTAGATATAGAAGAACACTTAAAGCAATGGTATTACTTAATCCAAAAAGCAATAGAAAATTATGTACCTTTAAAAAAAACGAAATCCTTACCCCACCCTAAATTAAATGATAAATGTAAAGTACTCCAACATAGATATTTAACTTTATCAAATAACATTGGCAGAGGTCTCTGGGGTCCCCAAGCGTTAACTGAACTAAGAACTATAAAAGAAGAATTACAAAAAGAATTAATAGATTCATACAACAATAACTGGGAAAATATAATAATGAAACTTCAAAGCAAAGATAAAGATCCCAAAATTTTTTGGAATAATATTAAAAATTTAATGGGTAACTAAAGAAACAACGCCGTATTTAATAGACAATAATAATAACAATAAAAAACTTTTCACCAGCAAAGAAAAAGAAGAAAAATTCAGGAAGACCTGGAAAAATATATATAATATTAGAGCTGAATAAAATATAAACTATGATTTAGATCACGAAAGAATAATATGTAACTTTTTGAAAGAAAACGAAAATTTAACTGTTCCCTTTTTTAACGTAGATCTAAATAGATTAACTCCAGGAGACGATCTAATATCTCCTATTACTATCACTGACATCAAATATATTAAAAATAAAGCCCCAGGACATTCAGGCATTAATAAATTAATACTATCCCACTTACCAAATATAGCAATTCATAAATTATTAGATATTTTTAACTCTTGTTTATCCACAGGTTATTTTCCGAAAATATTTAAATTGTCAATAATGATTTTTATACCTAAACCTGGAAAAAAACACCACCTCAGCTAAAAATTATCGTCCTATATCTCTCTTAGAAGTCCCAGGGAAAATATTTGAAAAGATAATACATTCCAGAGTTTATAAATACTTAGAACTAAATGATTGTTTTCCCTCCAACCAGCACGGATTTAGAAGAGGCAGAGGCACTCATACAGCACTAACTTATTTATATGAAAAAATAGCCATCTCACAAAAGTTCAGGAAAAAGTGCAATGTCTTGAGTAGGGATGTTTCCTCTGCTTTTGACAAAGTATGGAGAGATGGACTCAGATATAAAATCATAGAACTTCAATTACCCCCATTAATAACAAAAATTTTATCAGATTTCATATCCAATAGAAAGTCAATTATCAAAATTAACGAACACATGGGTACTCAATTTGAACTTAGAGCAGGTGTCCCCCAAGGATCGAATCTGAGTCCACTTCTCTATGCTATATTCACAAGAGATATACCAAAACCAGGTTTCGGTTGTTCACCAATTATATTTGCTGATGACATCACTCAAATAATTTCTGATTATAATAAAAGATTTCTAGCAAGAAAAACACAGCGGGAAATAATTAGAATAAATGACTATGAGAAAAAATGGAAAATTAAAACTAATATTGACAAATTCCAACTTTTATCTATTTCTGCTCATAAACCACTAGATGTAGTTAATAATAATAATAGAATAAACTTCTCCAATAGTCTGAAAACCTTGAGCTTAACTATTAACAGAACAGGGATAAAACCTCATATAAATAATAGAATAATACAGAGTAAATTGGTATCAACCAAGCTACGTAGATTTAACCTGCTCAAAACTAAAAATAGAGTCACCTTATACAAAATATACCCCCCAATACCAGTGTGATGTGCATATTATCAAAATATAACCTTTCGAGACTCCAAGCTATCCAAAATTTAAATTTAAGAAGAATTCTCTCTGAAACTCAACCATACATAGAGAGAATGGAAGATATTCATAAGAACCTTAAAGTCGAACCACTTAACACGTATATTTTTAAACTAGCACCTAAAACCTGGGGTAAAATGGAAACCGACTTTCAACAATTTCTTCAAGAAACTAATGCTTTAAACACTTTAGATTACGAATTAATCAGTGACCATCTCTGGTGGAAAAGAATTTCTCCAATATTATCAGGAAATCCACCAGAACCTATTTATGCCAGATAAAATAAAACTTAAAAACTCCCTATAAATTCCTAAATTATAACTGAAGGGAGTCATGTTGAGCCGCAATTAAATTATATTTAACCAAAACTTAGCACGAGGGTCTGCCCCTCTCTATTCATCTCTTACTTCCTTAAATTTCGTGCTTATACCCCCTATCCTTCCCATCCTTTATCCCCCTCTCCTCAGTGA
Source organism: Halocaridina rubra (assembly GCA_037179515.1). Taxonomy (NCBI): domain Eukaryota; kingdom Metazoa; phylum Arthropoda; class Malacostraca; order Decapoda; family Atyidae; genus Halocaridina; species Halocaridina rubra. Next base: position 19,409 of record JAXCGZ010017876.1, on the reverse strand, counting down.
TGACACCCTGAAAGGGCTAAGAGAGTTCACTCGACGCCGTCACTGTTCTTCCCCCACCTATCCTATCCCATCCAAGGTTCCAAGGTAGCCTTATATTAGCATAACCAGCAGAAAGATTTGCATACGAAGAAGTTAAGTAATATATTTTCTGAAGAGTTACTGAAATTTAATAAATATTCTTTTCTTAACTCGACAGCTACACTGAATATTCTGGCATGTTCGTTGCATATCTCTCTCCCATTTGACAAGTCATCTCTGTTTCCTTTTTTTAATGTTTTCTTGGTGCCAGTTGCCACACACATAAAGAAGCCACGAAACTGGTTCCAGAAATACGCAATTCAGTTATGATGAGAGGCTGAGGGAATTAGACTTTCCATCACTTCATGGTTATGATAAAGTGGACATGGATTAATATTTTAATATGGCTGGCACTAGAACTAGAGGTCATAGTTTGAAGCTTCGTAAGAAAACTTCTTTGCAGGATGTAAGGAAGTACCTTTAGCGTAAGAGTAGTTGATAATTGGAATTCGCTAAGCTAGGAGGTAGTTAATGCTAACTCAGTCCATAGTTTTAAGGACAAGTATGATAAGTATCACTAAGTACAAAATGGAACCGATCAGGAGACGGGAAATTACGAACTTGGGGCTCTTTCCCGTAAGCACAATTAGGTAATCACAAAACGACATCAGGGCTATCCGGATAGATGAGTACAGAGTTATTATATTTCTAACAATATTTATAACTACGTGTGAGGGACAGAATGAGCTCATTTAATTGAACACTCGTAGGTAGAATGTATGTTAGAAAATTTATTATTCTGTATGAGGAAATTTTAATTCAAGGTGAGAGTTTATTTAAATATTCACATATCAGCAGTTCATAAACCCCCTTATAAAATATTTGCATGTATGTCTATGCATGTAATATTAATTATATATTATTGGTAGAGGATTTAATTTTGAGATCGTGGTAGGCCTCTACAGAAGCCGTGTCAGGATTTCCGAATTTAGGGGGTTATAAGATCGAAGGGTATTAACACAGGATATCCTCCACAAAAAAAAAAAATATTATACATACATATATATATATATATTATATATATATATATATATGAATCATTTTTTTTTACCCCGACCGGGACTCGAACCTAGGACTTATGGTTACTAAGTCAAGGCGCTACCACTACACCACAGAAGGTTAAAAGGAACCCAACCTTATAGCTTATATCTGCTATACTTAGGAATGAACGCATTCTAACTGAATGCCACTATGTTCATATTACAGATTCCCCAACCTCACTCGTGGCTTCATTTTAGCATTTAATTCAATTCCCAATCTCATTCGGGCCATGAAATTATCAAATAAGCACATTACATATGTGAAAACATGAATCATTTTTTTACCCCGACCGGGACTCGAACCTAGGACTTATGGTTACTAAGTCAAGGCGCTACCACTACACCACAGAAGGTTAAAAGAAACCCAACCTTATAGCTTATATCTGCTATACTTAGGAATGAACGCATTCTAACTGAATGCCACTATGTTCATATTACAGATTCCCCAACCTCACTCGTGGCTTCATTTTAGCATTTAATTCAATTCCCAATCTCATTCGGGCCATGAAATTATCAAATAAGCACATTACATATGTGAAAACATGAATCATTTTTTACCCCGACCGGGACTCGAACCTAGGACTTATGGTTACTAAGTCAAGGCGCTACCACTACACCACAGAAGGTTAAAAGGAACCCAACCTTATAGCTTATATCTGCTATACTTAGGAATGAACGCATTCTAACTGAATGCCACTATGTTCATATTACAGATTCCCCAACCTCACTCGTGGCTTCATTTTAGCATTTAATTCAATTCCCAATCTCATTCGGGCCATGAAATTATCAAATAAGCACATTACATATGTGAAAACATGAATCATTTTTTTACCCCGACCGGGACTCGAACCTAGGACTTATGGTTACTAAGTCAAGGCGCTACCACTACACCACAGAAGGTTAAAAGGAACCCAACCTTATAGCTTATATCTGCTATACTTAGGAATGAACGCATTCTAACTGAATGCCACTATGTTCATATTACAGATTCCCCAACCTCACTCGTGGCTTCATTTTAGCATTTAATTCAATTCCTAATCTCATTCGGGCCATGAAATTATCAAATAAGCACATTACATATGTGAAAACATGAATCATTTTTTACCCCGACCGGGACTCGAACCTAGGACTTATGGTTACTAAGTCAAGGCGCTACCACTACACCACAGAAGGTTAAAAGGAACCCAACCTTATAGCTTATATCTGCTATACTTAGGAATGAACGCATTCTAACTGAATGCCACTATGTTCATATTACAGATTCCCCAACCTCACTCGTGGCTTCATTTTAGCATTTAATTCAATTCCCAATCTCATTCGGGCCATGAAATTATCAAATAAGCACATTACATATGTGAAAACATGAATCATTTTTTACCCCGACCAGGACTCGAACCTAGGACTTATGGTTACTAAGTCAAGGCGCTACCACTACACCACAGAAGGTTAAAAGGAACCCAACCTTATAGCTTATATCTGCTATACTTAGGAATGAACGCATTCTAACTGAATGCCACTATGTTCATATTACAGATTCCCCAACCTCACTCGTGGCTTCATTTTAGCATTTAATTCAATTCCCAATCTCATTCGGGCCATGAAATTATCAAATAAGCACATTACATATGTGAAAACATGAATCATTTTTTTTTTTTTTTTTTTTTTTACCCCGACCGGGACTCGAACCTAGGACTTATGGTTACTAAGTCAAGGCGCTACCACTACACCACAGAAGGTTAAAAGGAACCCAACCTTATAGCTTATATCTGCTATACTTAGGAATGAACGCATTCTAACTGAATGCCACTATGTTCATATTACAGATTCCCCAACCTCACTCGTGGCTTCATTTTAGCATTTAATTCAATTCCCAATCTCATTCGGGCCATGAAATTATCAAATAAGCACATTACATATGTGAAAACATGAATCATTTTTTACCCCGACCGGGACTCGAACTTAGGACTTATGGTTACTAAGTCAAGGCGCTACCACTACACCACAGTTAGAATGCATTCATTCCTAAGTATAGCAGATATAAGCTATAAGGTTGGGTTCCTTTTAACCTTCTGTGGTGTAGTGGTAGCGCCTTGACTTAGTAACCATAAGTCCTAGGTTCGAGTCCCGGTCGGGGTAAAAAATGATTCATGTTTTCACATATGTAATGTGCTTATTTGATAATTTCATGGCCCGAATGAGATTGGGAATTGAATTAAAAGCTAAAATGAAGCCACGAGTGAGGTTGGGGAATCTGTAATATGAACATAGTGGCATTCAGTTAGAATGCGTTCATTCCTAAGTATAGCAGATATAAGCTATAAGGTTGGGTTCCTTTTAACCTTCTGTGGTGTAGTGGTAGCGCCTTGACTTAGTAACCATAAGTCCTAGGTTCGAGTCCCGGTCGGGGTAAAAAATGATTCATGTTTTCACATATGTAATGTGCTTATTTGATAATTTCATGGCCCGAATGAGATTGGGAATTGAATTAAATGCTAAAATGAAGCCACGAGTGAGGTTGGGGAATCTGTAATATGAACATAGTGGCATTCAGTTAGAATGCGTTCATTCCTAAGTATAGCAGATATAAGCTATAAGGTTGGGTTCCTTTTAACCTTCTGTGGTGTAGTGGTAGCGCCTTGACTTAGTAACCATAAGTCCTAGGTTCGAGTCCCGGTCGGGGTAAAAAATGATTCATGTTTTCACATATGTAATGTGCTTATTTGATAATTTCATGGCCCGAATGAGATTGGGAATTGAATTAAATGCTAAAATGAAGCCACGAGTGAGGTTGGGGAATCTGTAATATGAACATAGTGGCATTCAGTTAGAATGCGTTCATTCCTAAGTATAGCAGATATAAGCTATAAGGTTGGGTTCCTTTTAACCTTCTGTGGTGTAGTGGTAGCGCCTTGACTTAGTAACCATAAGTCCTAGGTTCGAGTCCCGGTCGGGGTAAAAAATGATTCATGTTTTCACATATGTAATGTGCTTATTTGATAATATATATATATATATATATATATATATATATATATATATATATATATATATATATATATATATATATATATATGGCTCTTCGTCTTTGCAGACGGTTAAAGCAGCTGGAAACTTTGCTGCTTGCCTTGAACAAAGATAAGGAAGATGTGCCTACCCCATTTTGCACTCCCCCCCTCCTCGCGTTGCTGCTGGCTAGCTCTAAGGAAAGACAAAGGCCCGATTTCTTAAACCGTGTAAACCTAGGATACCACATTGTTAGTTAGCTAGACACACACAAATGGATTTCACAAACGCATCTGACGCGGTTCTGTGTATGGCTAGGGTCAGATGCGTTTATGAAATCCATTTGTGTGTGTCTAGCTAGCTAACAATATGGTATCCTAGGTTTACACTGTTTAAGAAATCGGGCCAAGGTCTGTGCGTTTGGAAATCTAGCAGCGCTTCAGAATTTACTAAAGGGTGGCTGTGAGCTTTCCTCCCTATTGCCTGCTATCTGGTCTCTCCCTCGGGATATTCTCTCAATTTACTGCCCTAGCCTTTCATACTCCCGCTTGCTTATAAAGTTAGCATTTTAAGATTGTCCCTCTTTTAAAACTGTTCAATTTAGCTTTTTAATAAAGCACCAGAGTGGGAGGTCGGGGCCTGTGCCGGCCAGCGACCGCCCTATGGGTCCTCCATGACCCAAGCCACCCATTCGTAGGTGGAGAATCTAAAAAAAAAAAAAAATAATAAGTCCTGTTCTTGATCTTACACACTCTTGAACGAGAACAACCTAATCTCTGCCTTGTCCTTAACCTTTTTTTTTCCTTCGTCTTTGTATTTTCTCGTGCCTGGGCCTTTAAAGGGCCAACACTCTAGAACAAGATTCCAGAGCATCTTAAAAATGCATCCTCCTTTACATCTTTCAAAGGCAAACTATATAGTTTTCTTTTGGACAAATAGTTGCTGCTCACTCATAAACTAAACTTAACTATTTAATGCGATTTCCCTTAACACTAACCTCTCTATATGTAAACTGATATCGACTTCTCTGTTCTCTAAGTTAAGAACTAATTATTCTCATTGTTAGGAAAACAAATATGGTGATGATGCCGATAATAACGATACTGTATCGAGTGTTATTATTACTACTTTATTATTAATATTATTGTTAACATTTTTATTACAGCATTATTATTTTCTAGGAAAGCTACATGTAATTTAACTGTATGTATTACCCTATTACTTATTAGTTCAATTACATGTCTACTTATAAGTTACTTTTACTTTTAGAAGGATAACCATTGTACAAAAATGGAAATAAATGTTTGTTTGTTTGGTTGTTTTTTTATGAGGGCAGTTTTTGCCTGTCCTTGAGTCACACTCATAATAAAAAGTTGAAAATGTATTGAAATGTTGATCAAAACTGTCACCTATATTGTAAGCTTAATGAAAGTTTTCCACATTATAGCAAAATTATATAGTCATCTAAAATTATAGTTTGCGGGAGGGAGGCTATGAATCAATGAAACGTGACTTGTATGGGGGAAATGAAACCCGGAATTTATTAAAATACAGTTGGATTCTCTTGAATCTGAATGATGGATGGATGGGATAGGATAGGAGGGAAAAAAAGGAGGGGATTAAGGATATAAGGGAATTGGAGGGAAAAGCGCGAAAATTAAATAAAGTAAGAGAGAAAAAAGAGAGGGGCAGACCCTCGTGCTAAGTTTTGATCTGAATGAAAAGCTTCGTGACTTTCTTTTTAGTTATCAATTTTTGCCTGTTCTAGGTTTCTAAAACTTTATATATATATATATATATATATATATATATATATATATATATATATATATATATATATATATATATATATATTTTTTTTTTTTTTTTTTTTTTTTTTTTAAGGATGATTCAGACTTCAGCTGCATTTCATCATTTCACTGAGAATGTGGAGGATTTCCTGTGTGTTATTTACCCTTCGATCTTATAACCCCCCTAAATTCCGAAATCCTGACACGGCTTCAGTAGAGGCCTACCACAATCTTAAATTTAAATCCTCTACCAATAAAATATAATTAATATTACATGCATAGACAAACATGCAAATATTTTATAAGGGGTTTATGAACTGCTGATATGTGAATATTTAAATAAACTCTCCTCACCTTAAAGTAAAACTTCCTCATACAGAATAATAAATTTTCTAACATACATTCTACCTACGAGTGTTCAATTAAATGAGCTCATTCTGTCCCTCACACGTAGTTATAAATATTGTTGGAAATATAATAACTCTGTACTCATCTGTCTGGATAACCCTGATGTCGTTATCTTCTGCTCCATGGTTCTCTATCACGTTCTTCTACTTGAGTGTCTCGTAATGCCCCACGAGAACAAAATAAAAAAAAATAAACATATAAGTACTGTCAATAAACACAGTAAAAATGTGTGCCTCGTGGCATCTCACGACAGCAACTAATTACTCTTTAACAAACTTATAAGTACTGTCAAGAAACACAGTAAAAATGAGTGCCTCGTAGCATCTCACGACAGCAACTAATTACTCTTTAACAAACTTATAAGCACTGTCAATAAACACAGTAAAAATGAGTGCCTCGTAGCATCTCACGACAGCAACTAACTTTTTGTAAGAGTCTTACAACTCTCCTCGTTTCTTGGGGTCCTTGGTTACAACGCTTCTTGTTTAAACAGGCGAGGCAATAAGCGTTATCAAGGAGGTGGAGGGTTAATGGCTAAAATTCATTAGTGACCTACATTCCTTTCTCCAAATCTGCTACAGCCAGCCTTC
>JAXCGZ010017876.1:0-7500 GCA_037179515.1 Halocaridina rubra | reverse complement strand
AGACACACACAAATGGATTTCATAAATGCATCTGACGTGGTTCTGTGTATGGCTAGGATCCCGTACGGGATCCTAGCCATACACAGAACCTCGTCGGGTGTGTTTATGAAATCCATTTGTATGTGTCTAGCTAACTAACAATATGGTATCCTAGGCTTACACTGTTTAAGAAATCGGGCCTTAGACTCTAATATCGAAAAACCATCTAGTATATGGCATGTAGTTTATCATTCAACCTTTGCAAATTAATTAATCCTCCTGCTAAGCAAATATTTAGAGTCTGTGATATTGATTGATTTTGAAGACTAATATTATATCCTTATAATTACTGTAAGTTACTCCAATAGTTCTTTGGACTTTACAGGTAGCATTGTGAACATTGGTGCAGTTTTTGGAGGCTTTTTATCGGGATCACTGATGATGAAGACTGGTCTGAGAGTATTAATGATGATTGCTTTGCCCATTACCCTTGCATTTTGGCTTTTATTGGCCTTTTCTCAATCTGTAATTGTGCTTATCACGAGCCGGATTGGACTTGGAGTTATGACAGCTACTCTTAGTGCTCCATCAACTGCTTATGTCCTAGAAGTCTCACAGAAAGACAAACGTGGACTTCTGTTTTCTATTATACCAATAACAAGGCAGATGGGTTTCTTCTTTGTATATATGTTTGGCATTACTAACCTCACATGGCGGTATATTGCCATTATCTGTGGAATTGTCACAACTGCTATACCTTTCATAGGTCTATTCTTTCTTCCTGACTCACCCAGGTGGCTAGTGGTAAAAGGAAGGATAGAAGAAGCGAAAAAGTCTTTAGTTTTTTACAGGGGTACGTACTACGATACTGCATCTGAATTAAGAGATATCATTGATAGCGTGCAAACTTCTGGGAAGAGTAATAGTACGTGCAGTCAACTGAGGCAACTCTTCCGTATGCCTTTTCTCAAAACCATGATGATATTATCGTTTTTAACTATTCTTGCTAGTTTTAATGGATCGTTTGCTGTTTCGGCTTACTTAGTTCCTATTTTTCAAGTCTCAGCTTCTAACGTTGATGCCTATACCAGTGCTATTCTAGCAGGTGCCATGAGGGTAGTAGGCACTCTGTTTCACTTGGTGTTTATAGACAGATTGGGTAGACGTCCTGTACATATATACAGTTACTTGGCAATTGCATTTACTCATGCACTCTTAGGATGGTATTTTTTTGTCAAGGATGAGGAATGGGTGAACAATGCATTAGGTTGGTTGCCACTTGCCAATATGATGGTCTACACCTTTTTTGTGGGTTTTGGTCAGCCCGTACTAGTCATGATGCAAGGGGAACTGCTCGCCACCAATGTCCGATCCGTAGGCCTAGCATTTCTTATAACGATGATATTTCTTGGAGGTTTCCTGGTCACACAAGCTTTCTATGCTATGGGACAAGCAATGGGTATTTATGGAACCTTTTGGTTTTACAGTGTTATGTGTTTCATGGTGGCAGCAGTTAGTCACTTTGCAATGCCAGAGACTAAAGGATTGTCTCTGGAAGAAATATCAAACAAACAAAACGCAAAATCTCGGAATACTAAATCGGAAGAAATGATTCTTTAGGAATTTAATAGCAATGATTTATTATTCCTTCATTGGAACATCTGCCATATTATCCGAATGTTCATTATTATCTTGTACAGAAGGAAAAGTAATACACTTACTAGGCAAGATAATTTCATTTGGTATTAGATAGCATTGGACAGTGGCCACCTCTGCAAAATGGCATTGTTCGCAACTTTGAGTTTTTAGGTCAAAGATTTGCGGCCCGCCACTGTCTGAGGTTAGATAGGCCATTCACTCAGGGAAATTATCATACCTGCCAAATCCAAAGTCCTTCGCAAGAAGGCACCGTCCCAGCCCTTAGTAGAAAAGGGAGCCCGTGACGTAAAAGTGGCCACATCACAGATAATATTGGACATGTCCCTGAGGGAGGGGGGTAAGAATACTTCCTCCGTGTTCCTCTGCGTGTCGTAAAAGTAGACAAAATGAGGCGGAGTGAGGGGGCTAGGAATCCCCTCCTCAGTATTTACTTCCCTCAAAAAGCCAAAGTATTTTCTTTGACTCAGCCACCCCCTTATAAGTGGGGTATATGGCTTTGGTATATGGATGGATTTGAGGAAAAAATTATTATCAGGATGAGAATAGTTAAAAATGTAGAAATTTTAGTACTGCTTTTGGTTAAACATAAAGTATATCAGTTATTACATTTACCGTACTAGTTTCGGTTAAGTGAAGAAACAAGTTACCGGTTTGCATGTACAGAATTTATAAAAAAAAATGGATATTATATAAGAATGATAAAAGACAGAGAAACTAAGAAAATGTGAATACTCAGCTTACGAAATATATAAGACAATTGTTGAGTTGTCTCAGAAAACATTGAGCAGGAAGACAATTTGAAATTTATATATGTTCAAAAAGTTACTACCAAAGTTAAATGCTGTTGGTATAGGTCAAGAGATTATCATGATGTAGTAGTTATTTAGATTGGTAATACAGATAAGAATGAAAGAGGAAACATACCAGAAATATGTGAATCTCGCCATACTGAAGGCGCGGAAAACACAAAATAGCCGAGTTAGTAGAAAATTAGCGATTTGTAAAAAGAGTGAAGGGTGTCTTGCTAGTGACCTCTCTGGAGAGTGCATAAGGGAAGGGTGTCTTGCTAGTGACCTCTCTGGAGAGTGTATAAGTGAAGGGTGTCTTGCTAGTGACCTCTCTGGAGAGTGCATAAGTGAAGGGTGTATTGCTAGTGACCTCTCTTGAGAGTGCATAAGTGAAGGGTGTCTTGCTAATGACCTCTCTGGAGAGTGCATAAGTAAAGGGTATTTTGCTAGTGACCTCTCTGGAGAGGGCATAAATCATCTGTAAATGAGTTTTCTTTTTCTTGGGTGACATTTTAGATTGAGTTTATACAGGATTGAAGATATCAATACAATTTATCCTTGTTTTTTCTTGAACAACATTGGTTAGAAGAAAATATCCGACTCTTCTGCACCTCGTTCTCTGAAACCTGAAATGTGTAATTATTAATAGAAAGTCAAAAAATGTACATAGTGTTTGCGAAATAGCTGATTTTACATGTATTTTCATATAAATGGGCATGACTAAAACAAATTGTGTAAGTTGAAATGAAGAAATGATTACACGAACACATTAGAATATAAACTTTATGTATGTTGAATAAAATTATAAATCATATATATGTTTTTTTTATAATACCATTATAGGAAATAACTTTTGAAAGGTCAGATGCTATATTACTGATCAGTCTTCCCCTGTCGTAAAAGAGATGAATAAAAACTGATTAAGTGTTAAGTAGAATAAAGTCTGGGATAATACATCCGTGTTCATTATATGTGTATGATAGGATTTGAGAATCTCTCTCTCTCTCTCTCTCTCTCTCTCTCTCTCTCTCTCTCTCTCTCTCTCTCTCTCTCTCTCTCTCTCTCTCTCTCTCTCTCTCTCTCTCTCTCTCTCTCTCTCTCTCTGTATATATATATATATATATATATATATATATATATATATATATATATATATATATATATATATATATATATATATATATGTGTGTGTGTGTGTGTGTGTGTGTGTGTGTGTGTGTGTGTGTGACATTACCTCATATCTGCCTTGTCCTTAATCTTTTTCTTTTCCTTCGTCTTGGAATTTTCTCGTGCCCAGGCCTTTATTGATGAGGGCAGTTTCTGCCTGTCCCCGGTGTCACACTCATAAATATATATATATATATATATATATATATATATATATATATATATATATATATATATATATATATATTTTGTGTGTGTGTGTGTGTGTGTGTGTGTGTGTGTGTGTGTGTGTGTGTGTGTGTGACACCGGGGACAGGCAGAAACTACCCTCATCAATAAAAGTCCGGGCACGAGAAAATTTCAAGACGAGGGAAAAGAAAAAGGTTAAGGACAAGGTAAAGATGAGGTAACGTCACACAAAGGAAAATGACAGACAGAAAAAACAGTCAAATTACAGAGGACCCAGATATATGGAGGACTAGGCTCTGAGATGACGATAGATCTGCTTTTTGAAGGATGAAAGGTCATAAGAATTAGGAAAGACAGAAGGAGGAAGAGAGTTCCAGAGTCTGGAGGTAGATGGGAAGAAGCAGTCGCTGTACCGACCAATCCGTGAGCTACAAGTCTCCACATAGTACCTGTGAGATGAGTCCGCTTGGCGAGTGTTACGCAGCCTTGGCAGTGGAGGAGGGATGCAACTCGCCAACTCATCAGAGCAGCGATGGAAGTAGTAGCAATAGAAAAGCGAAGGGGAAGATACCTATATATATATATATATATATATATATATATATATATATATATATATATATATATATATATATAATATATATATATATATATATATATATATATATATATATATATATATATATAGTGTGAGCGTGTGTATGTATTTAATTTGGATAATTCATCTCATGCACTATTGACTAAAAATTCCAAACAATAGCAACGACCTCGATCGCTTCTCTTAGCTGATTAGAAAATTTCAGACTTGTTATCATCAGAGTAACTTCGTAAATTGATTTAATAGAATAGATCATTGTTAAATTACCTGCCAACAAGTACTGTGTCAGACAGTTGGGGCTGGATGGGGGAGAATAATTTCTATATCCCAGCTTCTCCTGTTCTGGGGTCTGTCTTTGATTGTGAAAATGGAATGCAGTAAAAAAAAAAATTACTGATTACGAAGTTTTGTCAGATTTTAGAAAGGTATTTAAAAATGGAAAGATCTCAATAATTTAACTCCTTTAAGTACGAAGTTGTTATGAAGTCATTGTTATCGAATATCTCATATGTCAAGAGTTTTTATAATAATAATAATAATAATAATAATAATAATAATAATAATAATAATAATAATAATAATAATAATAATAATAATAATAATAATAAAAATAATAATAATAAGTATTATTATTATTATTATTATTATTATTATTATTATTATTATTATTATTATTATTATTATTATTATTATTATTATTATTGTGCATGATGATATTGCGCACATCTTCTAAAGGAGGGAATTGAATTCATTTATAGCTCTATAGTGTTTATTCAAGAGGCCGTAGGTGGCGCGCGTCCCCTATGATGGCTTTACATAACAAGATCTCAATCTCACTTCCTGTACAATTCATCATTTCATTTTCACTGCCTTTCGCTTCGCGCATTTCAAATTGTATATAAGGTTATAATTATAATTATTATGATTATTAATATTATTATTATCATTATGATATGATAATAATAATTATAATAATAATAATAATAATAATAATAATAATAATAATAATAATAATAATAAAACTCGGCATGAAGATAATAAAAATGCAAAGGCTAGTTTTGCATAATTACTTTTTATTTCATGTTTTGTATTTTCTAAGAGCCTCTGTATGATTTTTTTCTTGCGACTTAGAGGATCCTTTGAACAAAGCTATTTTATTCTTGTAAACTATATTCGACTATATAAGTGTCATTGGCAAACACATTTAGTATTAAATGCTAAACAAAAATCGCTTACTTCTCCATGATTCATTAAATTTTAAACTTATTTAAATTTAAATGTTAATATGAATTATAGTAGTTCATATTCCTCGAAATGTACTTTAATTAGTAATATTTGTTATGATTTGGCAGTTGAAGTGAAATATTACTCATATATGGATTGAAAGTATATATTATTCTTTTCGTTCTATTATCTAGTTGTAGATTTTGGTCCGATTTCTTACACAGTGTAAACTAGGATACCATATTGTTAGTTAGCTAGACACACACAAATGGCTTTCATAAACGCATCTGACGCGGTTCTGTGTATGGCTAGGATCCCATGCTAGACACACACAAATGGATATTCATAAACGCATCTGACGCGGGTCTGTGTATGGCTAGGATCCCGTGTGGGATCCTAGCCATACACAGAATCATAAGAACATAAGAACATAAGAACATAAGAATAGAGGACACTGCAACATGCCTACTGGCACACACGAGGCACCTCCATTTTTGAATTGTATTTTAAGCACGTCTAACCTATTCTATTCTACTCTACATATTTATTCTATTTTTCTTTTTATGATTTTTCTAATAAGCACTAACCTATTCATACCCACCCTACCTCTGTCATATGTCTATCTAATCTACATTTGAAGGTGTCTAAGGTATTGGCATTTACTATCCTACTAGGAAGCTTGTTCCATGCATCAGCTACTCTATTACCAAACCAATTTTTACCAATTTCCCTTCTGAACCTAAATTTATCAAGCTTAAATCCATTATTACGAGTTCTGGTTTGATCATGAATTTTTAAAACTTTATTAATATCTCCCTTGTTAATCCCTTTAAACCATTTATACACTTCAATCATATCCCCCCTAACTCTTCGCCTCTCTAGAGAATGTAGATTAAGTTTTTTTAATCTGTCCTCATATGGTAGATTTCTGATATTGTGTATCATCTTGGTCATTCTTCGCTGCACTCTCTCCAAGGATTCAATTTCCATTCTATAATAGGGTGACCAGAATTGCACAGCATAATCTATATGGGGCCTAACTAATGCAAGATAGAGCTGCAAAATAACTTTTTCCGTCCTATTGCTAACGCTTCTTGAGATAAATCCTAAAATTCTGTTTGCTTTATTTCTGACTGCTGTACATTGCTCTCTTGGCTTAAGACTACTACTCACAAGAACTCCCAAATCCCTTTCACACTGAGAACTCATGATTTCATGGTTATTTAGCTTATAACTAGTATTGTCTTTTATAGTACCCATTTTAACTACTTTACATTTTTCAACATTAAATTCCATTTGCCATTTGTCCGACCACTCAGATAATCTATTTAGATCTTCCTGTAAAGCATGAATGTCTTCTTTTCCATTTATAGTTCTACCTATTTTAGTGTCGTCTGCGAATTTACTTAGGTTACTACTGATATCCGAATCCAGATCGTTTAGATATACAATGAATAATAGGGGACCCAGTACCGAGCCTTGTGGTACCCCGCTAGTAACCGAGCCCCACTCTGATTTCTCTCCATTTATGCAAACCCTCTGTTTTCTGTCTTTTAACCATTGTTTGATCCATCTGAGAACAGCTCCTCCTATACCATGAGCTTCTAGCTTTTTAACTAATCTTTTGTGAGGAACTCTATCAAAAGCTTTGCCACAATCTACTGCCTCGTAAACTTCTGAATAAAAAGACAGTAAGTTTGTAAGGCACGAAAAACCCTTAAGAAACCCGTGTTGTGAAAGTTTTATCAGTCTGTGTAATTCTAGATGTGCCCTTATTTTATTTGCAATTATGGATTCTAAAATCTTACCCACTGTTGACGTTAAACTTACCGGCCTATAATTATTCTTTTTAACTCGTTCTCCTTTAGTTCCTGGGTTCATCCAGTGAGGACGTGC
>JAXCGZ010017875.1:27500-35843 GCA_037179515.1 Halocaridina rubra | reverse complement strand
AGAATATGTGATCGCGGAAGTGCAGAGTGGTTTTAGGAGAGGTAGAGGTGGTATAGATCAGATTTTTATAGTTAGGCAGTTATGTGAGAAATATTTAGCAAAAGGTAAGGATGTGTATTTTGCATTTTTGGATCTGGAGAAAGCATATGATAGAGTTGATAGAGAGGCTATGTGGAATGTTTTGAGATTATATGGAATTAATGGTAAATTGTTGCATGCAGTGAAGAGTTTGTATGAGGGCAGTAGAGCTTGTGTTAGGGTAGGGAATGAAGTGAGTGAGTGGTTTCCAGTGAGTGTGGGACTGAGACAGGGATGTGTGATGTCACCATGGCTGTTCAATTTGTATATTGATGGAGTTGTAAGAGAGGTGAATGAGCGAGTGCGTGGTCGAGGTTTGAGAATGGTAGATGGGGATGATAACGAGTGGGAGCTGAATCAGTTGCTGTTTGCAGATGATACTGTGGTGGTGGCAGATTCAGAGGAAAAGCTGTGTCAGTTAGTGTCAGAATTTGGAATGGTGTGTGAGAGAAGGAAGCTGCGAGTGAATGTGGGAAAGAGTAAGGTTATGAGGTGTACAAGAAATGAGGATGGCGCTGGATTGAATGTTATGTTGAATGGAGAGACACTTGAGGAGGTTAATCAGTTTAAGTATTTAGGCTCGGTTATAGCTGCAAATGGTGGAGTGAAAGCAGATGTGTGTCACAGAGTGAATGAAGGATGTAAAGTGTTGGGTGCATTGAAAGGAGTGATGAAGAATAGAGGGTTGGAAATGAATGTTAAGAAAGTTTTGTATGAGAAAGTGGTTGTGCCAACTGTGATGTATGGATCAGAGTTATGGGGTATGAAAGTAAGTGAGAGACGGAAACTAAATGTGTTTGAGATGAAATGCCTGAGGAGTATGATTGGTGTATCTCGATTGGATAGGGTTAGGAATGAAGTGGTGAGAGCAAGAACGGGTGTGAGGAGAGAAATTGCAGCCAGAGTAGATATGAATGTTCTGAGATGGTTTGGCCATGTGGAAAGGATGGATGATGAAAGGCTGCTGAAAAAGGTGATGAATGCGAGAGTTGATGGGAGAAATGCTAGAGGGAGGCCTAGGTTTGGATGGATGGATGGAGTAAGGAGAGCCCTGAATGATAGGAGGATGGATGTGAGGGAAGCAAGCGAGCGTGCTAGGAATAGGAATGAGTGGCGAGCGATTGTGACGCGGCTCTGATGGGCATCTGCTGTTACCACGGGGCTGCATCTTACAGAGGTAGCCCTGTGGTAGGGGCAGTAGGAGGAGTTGGCAGTTGTGAAGCGACACAGGTTGTGGAAGAGCCGGGAGGATGGGCTGTGGCACTCCAGCAGTGCCATCTGAACGGTCGCTAGCTCCCTCGTCATTGCCTATAGAGCAAAGTAATCCCCCTATTTGTTTTCCTTTCTTGATGTCGGCTACCCCCCAGTTAAAGAAGGAAATAGCCAAGGTAGATAATAGAATAGAATATATATATATATATATATATATATATATATATATATATATATATATATATATATATATATATATATATATATATATATATAATATATATATATATATATATATATATATATATATATATATATATATATATATATATATATATATATATATATATATATATATATATATATATATATATATATATATATATATATATATAATATATTAATATAAGTCCATGTCCATGAATCACTTTGACCCTGTTCATGCGAATCTTTCATGTGGTCAGTCCGTGTTAGAGTAGGATAACCAATTCATTTATGGATAAAAAAAAAAACATAAAATGCATTATGTCACATATAGAAAATGTACATTCTCTCCACAGGAGAAATTGAGCGTCCTCTGCCTCCCATGATCCATTCTCTCTCTCTCTCTCTCTCTCTCTCTCTCTCTCTCTCTCTCTCTCTCTCTCTCTCTCTCTCTCTCTCTTATTCAGCATTTCTTCTCACTTTCATCTGGGGCACGTGTCACGAATACTTGTTCCATGATCCATTGCGTAACGTAAAAGCTGACTGAATGGAGTGGAACGAGGGAACTGTGCATCACCTCTTACAATGAATCAAGGCATATAAAGCGTTCTTGTTGGAAAACACCAACTGGAACCTTAGAATGGATTGTGCTTTGACTCGGACACCCCCCCCCCCTACATGTCGAATGATTGGCCTGTTATAAACGTGTAAGTCTTAATTTTTCCTATGTTGTTGTTTTTGAGTCCACAGAATTAATTTTAATTTCCTTTCAGCAGAACTTCCCCGAGGAGTTCTTTTTATTTTCTAGGCCTATGACTGTTCCGTTCATATATTAATGGCTTTTATATTGTTATATTCCGTGTCTCTTAGTTTTTGGTGATGGCGACTGCTTTTGGATAATAATTATGTGTATCGAATCTCTCGGGATGAGTTTTATTATATTACAACATCTGAAATAGTACTGACAGAACTCACTCTTTTGGAATCTTTCGGAAGACGAAGAATCATCATTTAGAAGAAAGTGAAAGTACTTGACTGGCAGATTCTCTTCGCATTATCTTCGATTCCCTTTCGCGCTCGGCTCTTGTAACGAGACGTCTTGACTTGCTTTTGGAAGACAAATGAGCATCGAATGGCTTCGCTTCGCCATTTTCCTGTTCATTCCAAGATAGTTTTCCATTTAATTTTTCATTTACCATATTGAAGTTAAGTAATGTTTTAGGGGGTTAGCTGTTAAAGTATGTCAGTGTTTTTAATATATTATGTAAGCAACATCGTCCTGGGAATAATAGGAAATCAGAAAAGACAGATATGAGAATATTCACGTAATTCCTGAGGGAAATTCTCTCTCTCTCTCTCTCTCTCTCTCTCTCTCTCTCTCTCTCTCTCTCTCTCTCTCTCTCTCTCTCTCTCTCTCCTCTCTCTCTCTCTCTCTCTCTCTCTCTCTTTTTGTGTGCGTGCGAATTACTGCAGTATTAGGAAGCATGGAGGTATTTTATTGTTTAAACATTTTCCAGCTCTTTAAATATACTAAGAACCCGGATGAAATTTGGTATATGTTTTTTAGAATGAATCCACTTCGCTAGAATTCCCCTGATAACATCTGCACTACTGTCATTTCCATTTCTTACATGTGATTTTAGCTTGATTTATTCTTATATTTAAGGGCTTCGAAGTCTGTCTTATATCATTATAGGTTTTCTTATAGTGAGTCTAAGTTATATTGTTCAGGACAGACTTTGGAGCCCTTGAATATGAGAATAAAACAACGTAAATTGTATGTAAGGAATGGAAATGACAACAGTTCAGTGTTTTCTCATTTTAGTAATTGTAATCAACGAACAGTTTGAAATAATTATTTAGCAATTCTGAATTCTAGTAATGCTCAGAAATTTCCTTGAATCCACTTTCATGTCTTTAACAAAAAACTATTTTTAAAAAAAAAAAGACTTATTTACACTTGACCCTATACATTTTAGAATTTTCTCTAGGGCTTAAAGAATACGTTTATTGTAATTTGATCAGTGTATAAATACATGACTTTTTTTTTGTATTTTGTTGGCTTTGATAATGAATTAAGTACTCACTGTAAGATCAAGTCTGTTTAATTTTTCTTCGATATTATTAAAATCAATTTCATTTCTGCTAATTGTTTCATTCACTTGAAATAATTAGTTATATATATATATATATATATATATATATATATATATATATATATATATATATATATATTATATATATATATATATATATATATATATATATATATATATATGAATAATTTTTTGCCCCGACCGGGACTTGACCCTAGGACTTATAATTACTAAGTCAAGGCGCTACCAACCACACACCACAGAAGGTTAATAGGAATCCAACCTTATAGCTTATATCTGCCATACTTAGGAATGAACGCATTCTATCTGAATGCCACTATGTTCATATTATAGATTCCCCAACCTCACTCGTGGCTTCATTTTAGCATTTAATTCAATTCCCAATCTCATTCGGGCCATACAATAACCAAATAAGCACATTATATATGTGAAAACATGAATCATTATTTTACCCCGACCGGGACTCGAACCTAGGACTTATAATTACAAAGTCAAGGCGCTACCAACAACACACCACAGAAGGTATAAAAGGAATCCAACCTTATAGCTTATATCTGCTATACTTAGGGATGAACGAATTCTATCTGAATGCCACTATGTTCATATTACAGATTCCCCAACCTCACTCGTGGCTTCATTTTAGCATTTAATTCAATTCCCAATCTCATTCGGGCTCATACAATAACGAAGCAAGCACATTACATATGTGAAAACATGAATCATTTTTGTACCCCGACCGGGACTCGAACCTAGGAGTTATAATTACTAAGTCAAGACGCTACCAACTACACACCACAGAAGGTTAAAAAGTTCCGGTCGGGGATAAGGACATTACATATGTGAAGACATGAATAATTTTTTACCCCGACTGGGACTCGAACCTAGGACTTGTGATTACTAAGTCAAGGCGCTACCACTACACCACAGAAGGTTAAAAGGAATCCAACCTTATAGCTTATATCTGCTATACTTAGGAATGAACGCATTCTAACTGAATGCCACTATGTTCATATTACAGATTCCCCAACCTCACTCGTGGCTTCATTTTAGCATTTAATTCAATTCCCAATCTCATTCGGGCCATGAAATAATCAGATAAGCACATTACATATGTGAAAACATGAATCATTTTTTACCCCGACTGGGACTCGAACCTGGGAATTATGATTACTAAGTCAAGGCGCTACCACTACACCACAGAAGGTTAAAAGGAATCCAACCTTATAGCTAATATCTGCTCAACTTAGGAATGAATGCATTCTAACTGAATGCCACTATGTTCATAATACAGATTCCCCAACCTCACTCGTGGCTTCATTTTAGCATTTAATTCAATTCCCAATCTCATTCGGGCCATGAAATAATCAGATAAGCACATTACATATGTAAAAACATGAATCATTTTTTACCCCGACCGGGACTCGAACCTAGGACTTATGATTACTAAGTCAAGGCGCCACCATGCACCACAGAAGGTTAAAAGGAATCCAACCTCATAGCTTATATCTGCTATACTTAGGAATGAACGCATTCTAACTGAATGCCACTATGTTCATATTACAGATTCCCCAACCTCAAGAGTGAGGTTGGGGAATCTGTAATATGAACATAGTGGCATTCAGTTAGAATGTGTTCATTCCTAAGTATAGCAGATATAAGCTATAAGGTTGCATTCCTTTTAACCTTCTGTGGTGTAGTGGTAGCGCCTTGACTTAGTAATCATAATTCCTAGGTTCGAGTCCCGGTCGGGGTAAAAAATGATTCATGTTTTCACATTTGTAATGTGCTTATCTGATTATTTCATGGCCCGATTGAGATTGGGAATTGAATTAAATGCTAAAATGAAGCCACGAGTGAGGTTGGGGAATCTGTAATATGAACATAGTGGCATTCAGTTAGAATGCGTTCATTCCTAAGTATAGCAGATATTAGCTATAAGGTTGGATTCCTTTTAACCTTCTGTGGTGTAGTGGTAGCGCCTTGACTTAGTAATCATAAGTCCTAGGTTCGAGTCCCGTTCGGGGTAAAAAATGATTCATGTTTTCACATTTGTAATGTGCTTATCTGATGATTTCATGGCCCGAATGAGATTGGGAATTGAATTAAATGTTAAAATGAAGCCACGAGTGAGGTTGGGGAATCTGTAATATGAACATAGTGGCATTCAGTTAGAATGCGTTCATTCCTAAGTATAGCAGATATTAGCTATAAGGTTGGATTCCTTTTAACCTTCTGTGGTGTAGTGGTAGCGCCTTGACTTAGTAATCAAAAGTCCTAGGTTCGAGTCCCGGTCGGGGTAAAATAATGATTCATGTTTTCACATATGTAATGTGCTTATCTGATTATTTCATGGCCCGAATGAGATTGGGAATTGAATTAAATGCTAAAATGAAGCCTTGAGTGAGGTTGGGGAATATGTAATATGAACATAGTGGCATTCAGTTAGAATGCGTTCATTCCTAAGTATAGCAGATATAAGCTATAAGGTTGGATTCCTTTTAACCTTCTGTGGTGTAGTGGTAGCGCCTTGACTTAGTAATCATAAGTCCTAGGTTCGAGTCCCGGTCGGGGTAAAAAATAATTCATGTTTTCACATATGCAATGTGCTTATCTGATTATTTCATGGCCCGAATGAGATTGGGAATTGAATTAAATGCTAAAATGCAGCCACGAGTGAGGTTGGGGTATCTGTAATATGAACATAGTGGCATTCATTTAGAATGCGTTCATTCCTAAGTATAGCAGATATAAGCTATAAGGTTGGATTCCTTTTAACCTTCTGTGGTGTAGTGGTAGCGCCTTGACTTAGTAATCATAAGTTCTAGGTTCGAGTCCCGTTCGGGGTAAAAAATGATTCATGTTTTCACATATGTAATGTTCTTATCTGATTATATATATATATATATATTATATATATATATATATATATATATATATATATATATATATATATATATATATATATATATATATATATATATATATATATATATATATATATATATATATATATATATACATATACCTTGGCTGTTTCCCCCTTTAATTGGGGGGTAGCCGACATCAAGAAAGGAAAGCAAATAGTGGGGAGAAGTTATTCTCCCCTCTACTCCCCCTCTTCTTTGACGTCTCGCAGGAGGTTGATACAAGGGGGGGGGATTCCTAGTCCTCCAGCCCCGTCAACTTTTAGTCGCCTTTTACGACACGCAGGGAATACGGTGAGGCTATTCTTTGATATTGTGCTATATATATATATATATATATATATATATATATATATATATATATATATATATATATATATATATATATATATATATGTGTGTGTGTGTGTGTGTGTGTGTGTGTGTGAATAAATTTTACCCCGACCGGGACTTGAATCTGGGACATAATTACTAAGCAAAGGTGCTACCAACTACTACATATATATATATATATATATATATATATATATATATATATATATATATATATATATATATATATATATATATATATATATATATATATATATATATATATATATATATATATATATATATATATATATATATATATATATATATATATATATATATATATATATATATATATATATATATATATATATATATATATATATATATATATAAATATAAATATATATATATATATATATATATATATATATATATATATATATATATATATATATATATATATATATATATATATATATATATATATATATATATATATATATATATATATATATATATATATATATATATATATATATATATATATATATATTGAGGGTTAATTGCAGTGATAAAATTGAAATGTCCTTTATCCATTTGCTTGGTGCCACAATAAATTGATCACTCTAATTAAATCTGGGGATAGAAGAGACTGCGGAAATATTCGGGGCATAAGTGTAATGAACACCTTGGCAAAAATCTATGATATGATTTTGATGAGACGGTTAAGTTTATGGTTTAATATAGATAAGTTTCAGGCCGGAGCTCAGAAGGGTAGAGGGTGTATAGAGTTGATTTTGGCTTTAAGGTTACTGATGGATTATGCTGCTTGCAAGAAGCAAAAATTGTATATAATTTTTGTGGATTTTAGTAAGGCGTACGTCAGGGTACCAAAATATGAATTAATCGAGTGTCTCAAGTCGGTGGGATGTGGAAGGGTTATGTTGTGAGCTATCCAAAATATTTATTCATGTACAAAAAGTGTGTTAAAATCTACTATAATAACAACATCTATAGGTATACGCCAAGGAGCTCCTACGAGCTGCATTTTGTTTGTCATTTATATGGATAAAATGGTGAGAATGATTAAAGAAAGAGTGAGAATTGATGTTTTTTTGGGAAATTTGCATACTCTTTTAATGATGGATGACACGGTGATTGTAAGTACATCTCGTGAAAAGTGCATATCAAAACTTGAGGCTCTATTAGATTATTGTAATCCTTATGGTATGGTGATTAATGAAAAGAAGACAAAGTATTTTGTTGTTAATGGAAGAGACAGAAATAAAGAATCAATAGTGATAAACAACATAAAAATAGATTATTGTAAAAAGTATCTGTACTTAGGTGCATGGTTTACTGATGATGCAAAAATGTACTCAATACTTAAACAGCATGAAATCGATGGTACAGCAACAGTCAATAAGTTTAGTATATTCTGCATAAATAACATGAGTATACCCTATGCATATAAGGTTAAAGTTTTTAAAGCT
>JAXCGZ010017875.1:5000-22500 GCA_037179515.1 Halocaridina rubra | reverse complement strand
ACTTCATTCCCTACCCTAACACAAGCTCTACTGTCCTCATACAAACTCTTCAATGCATGCAACAATTTACCATTGATTCCATATAATCTCAAAACATTCCACATAGCCTCTCTATCAACTCTATCATATGCTTTCTCCAGATCCAAAAATGCAAAATACACATCCTTACCCTTTGCTAAATATTTCTCACATAACTGCCTAACTATAAAAATCTGATTTATACAACCTCTACCTCTCCTAAAACCACTCTGCACTTCCGCGATCACATATTCTGTCTTATCCCTAATCCTATTAACCAGTATCCTACCATATACTTTTCCTACCACACTCAACAAACTTATACCCCTAAAATTACTGCAGTCATACATATCTCCCTTACCTTTGTATAGGGGCACTATACAGGCAGTCACCCAATCCACTGGCACCAATGACAACATAAAGCATATATTAAGCACTCTCACTAACCATTCCAATGAAGTCACACCCCCTTCTTTCAACATCTCCGCTCTCACACCATCCATTCCAGGTGCTTTACCTGCTTTCGCTTCATACATTGCCCTTTCCACCTCTTCTCTTGTAATCTCTCTCTCATTTTCATCTCCCATTACTGGCCCTTGAACCCCTCCCACTGCCACTATAGCTGCCTCTCTATCTTCCTCAACATTCAGCAAGCACTCAAAATATTCTGCCCATCTTTTCCTTGCATCGTTCCCTCTTAACATCTGTCCATTCACATCTTTAACTGTCTCTTCCATCCTCGATCCACCCTTCCTTGCTCTCTTCACTTCTTTCCAAAACTTCTTTTTATTCTCCTCATATGACCTACTAAAATCCTGTCCCCACCTAACATTTGCCAACCTCTTCTCTTCCTCTACCTTCCGCTTGGTTTCCACATTTTTCTCCCTATATCTTTCATACTTCTCCCTACTTTTACACTGCAGCCATTCCTCAAAAGCCCTCTTTTTCTCTTCCACCTTCATTTTCACCCCTTCATTCCACCACTCACTGCCCCTCCTCATGCCACCTCCAACAAACCTCTTTGCACACACATCACTTGCATGTCCCACAAAACATTCTTTTATCAACCCCCATTCCTCCTCTAGCTCCCCAACTTCTCTTTCTTTCACCCTGTCATATGCCACTCTCAACCTGTCCTGATATTCCTGTCTCTTCTCTGGCTTTTTCAACTCTTCCACCTTCACTATTTCCCTTCTACATCCCCCCACACTATTTCCCAACTCTTTTGCTACTACCACTTTTGCTTCAACCAAAATATGATCAGACATCCCAGCAGCCACACCCCTGAATGCATGTACATCTTTCACTCTACCAATCATGCTCTTTGCTACCAACACATAATCCATCAATGCTCTTTCTTTCACTCTTCCATTTGCCACTCTCATCCATGTATACTTATTTATTAACTTCTTCTTAAATAAACTATTACCTATCACCAACTCTTGCTCCACACACATATCTAACAGTCTCTCG
The DNA here is from genome assembly GCA_037179515.1 of Halocaridina rubra. NCBI lineage: Eukaryota > Metazoa > Arthropoda > Malacostraca > Decapoda > Atyidae > Halocaridina > Halocaridina rubra. The sequence goes on along the minus strand of JAXCGZ010017875.1, from coordinate 21,009 downwards.
CCACTCTCATTCCCACCTGGTACCCCATCCTTTCCTACAACACCTTCTATCTCTCCATCACCCACTCTGGCATTCAAGTCACCCAACACAACTACATAGTTCCTTCTACTCAGACCATCCACACATCTAGTTAACTCATTCCATAATTCATCCCGCTCTTCCTCACTTCTCTCACATCCTGGCCCATACGCACTAACAAAAGCCCAACATTCCCTTCCTATCCTAGCCCTCACCCACATCAGCCTAGATGACACTTCTTTCCATTCCATTACCTGATTTACCATCCATTCACTCAGCAATAATGCCACACCTTCTCTCGCTCTCCCCCTTTCAACCCCAGACACCCTACCCGTCACATCACCAAATGCCACTTCTCCGTTTCCTTTCATCTTTGTTTCACACAATGCCAATACATCCATCCTCCTCTTACCACACATATATCCAATCTCACATCTTTTGCTCTCTATTGTACTACAACCACGCACATTTAGACACCCCAAAACTAGAGTTTGGGGAGAAGTTATTCTCCCCTCTACTCCCCTTCTTCTTTGACGTCTCGCAGGAGGTTGATACAAGGGGGGGATTCCTAGTACCCCCGCCCCGTCCACTTTTAGTCGCCTTTACGACACGCAGGGAATACGGTGAGGCTATTCTTTGATATTTTAAATACATATTTTCTCAATTTACTTGTTAAGGCTTGTTCCAGTTATTTTCAACGCTATACAATTTTATTCTACCTCGCCACAGAATGATTATTGGCAATCTTATGATAATAGGGGAAAGGTTCCTAAAGAATGGCTGTTATGAGAGGGTGCCACATTGGAACCCTCGTCACGTATTCCGGCAGTAATGGCATCAATGATGGCACTCCCTTTAAAGCTATTTTATGGTTCGATTGACATTGCTAGAGCTCGAAATACTTGATGATATTATGTGAAAATGTATTTGTTATAATAAACTTTTAGACGCGGAGACATTTCGGTGTTCTCTCAGGAATCCAAGATGTCATCCTGACGAACAGTTTCATAACAATGGAATTATAGCCATTAGACCGGCTAACTATCACTGGTGTAAACGAAGCTATATATAAAACATGCAGCAGATCCAAGCCATCGTTGTCAGCCAAAGGAAATCTTTGCATACTCTGTGATAAGAAAGTTCACATTATAAGTTGTTATATTTCGGTTTCGTCCAGGGACTTGCTAAAGATGTGAACGAGTGAAACTGGCCTAGTTGTGGGCATTCCGTTAATCAATAATTAGCTCTGATTAAAGGATTTATTAAAATAGAGACTTACAGATCGATCTTAATTTTCAAACTTACAATTGTCACATACTTGGATATTTTATCTTCGTTAATGCTGCTTAATTGACAAGAACACTAGCATGAGGTTGATCAAAATTTTTTTTTCTTACTATTGAAAGAGGACGTGACAGATAGATGCTTCCTCACGGAGTTGAGTCTACTGTGAGCTCTAATTACGTCCTCATAGCTTAATATCATTGTCATAGAAAGTTATCCTTTGAAGTGATTATTGTGTTCATGTTGCATATAAGAATTTTATGCACTTAGGCCAACCGTTAGATTTCGTGGAGGATGAAGTCTTACCTGTCCTTGCGTCTAACACTGAACAAAATGTCACACATTGAGTGTACAAAATTTCATTCTTTGTACTTGTATGCTAACATGAGCACTACTAATACAACATGCAGTAAATGTGCTGTCATTCATTTAAGCATGCATTTATGCACATAAATATTCATGCATACACTCACTCATCCACCATACACACGTCCATATATATATATATATATATATATATATATATATATATATATATATATATATATATATATATATATATATATATATATATATATATATATATATATATATATATATATATATATATATATATACACGTACATACATGCATACAAACACATACATACATACATACCTGCAGTCTCCCATCATACCATTATAAATCAATTGTTTTCTACATCAGTCACGTGTAAGCAAATAAGTTTCCCTGGGAAATATGGGGTATACAAATACTAGTATGAAAAGACATTGATTGTTTCGCTAAGTATTTCAAGTTGATCCCTGTTGGGGGTTTAGGATGCTAGAGTGTTGTTAAGATTCTGTTTTACTAAGGGGACTCAAAGTACCGAGCTCGGTTAAGAGCTCACAAACAGACAGGACAGATATTTGTACTTGAACACCCCATCTCTATTACCATTAGTCGGTTAAATGAAACTCAGAATTCAACTTTCTTTTAATTTTGGAAATGCTATGACATTAAAAGAATTGAATTAAATTTCTCAAATTAAATTTTATGAAATGCTGCCTCGAATCCCGGAGGTGGCGAGTACGATTTCGTTTCCCGGCACCACGGACGTATGCCAAGATTTTGGCCTCAACTCGATGATTACCTCTGTCACACAGGCAGAGTAGAATACAGGACACTGCAATTTCAGAAACAGAAATGACACACTGTTTATAATGGGAAACTGAAAGCATGAGCACACATATAATGAGTTTCCAATGTCATTCTACTGGATGAATATATATTGGTTATTCACAGCTAACCAGAAATATTCATGCTACCATAATAGCATACAAAACCATTAATTCTTTACTGGTTTTTAAAGGAAAACAATATATTCACAATAAATGAAAATTTAGCAAGACAAATACAGTACTGTATGTATTCCTTAAATTGTGGGCAACCACAAAAGTTGCAATGCTTATTACTGATTAACAATTAATATGGTAAAACACTCTATTTAGGATAAAGGAAGAATCTAGGAGATAAATACAGTATTCATTCACTTTTAGTTATCAAGAACTTTGCAATAAAAAAAGGGTGCAAAACCACCTTTTGAGGTATTTGCAACTTATAACTCAAAACACTTTATCCCCACATATGAAGAATTAGCAAGATAAATACGGTATGTATTCATTAAATTGTGGTTAACAAGAAATATTTGCAAAGCCAACTGGGAAAAATTACCTTTTGAATATTTGCATTTTGTTTAGCAAATAGCTTTATTGACGAGTTTTGACGTAAAACACTTTATTTACGATGATAGAAAGGGGTGAAATGAAATTAGAATTTATTAGGAAAAAAGATAGATTTTTACGGGCTCATAACCAGTCTTCAGAGGATGAGATTTTCGTTTATCACATTCAGTGAAAAGAAACTTCTCAGCTATGTATATCAGCTGTAATTTACAGGTTAAGGAATTAACTTTGGCATGTGAGATTCCAGTTTGGTAATCTACAAAATTCCGTGTGTATTGGAATGAAATCTGAGAATGAAAATCCATAAGATTTATCCAGTAACGAATGTAACGAATTCTTGAAAATAAACCAATTTGCTTGACACACGAGCTTTACCATACACTATCCCTCACCTTGTTGTGCTAGATGAATTCCTGTGAAGATGCCACGTAATTAAGATTTGAAATAAACTTAGACTGCCCAGGTGAGATGTTGCCTCCGGGCAGTCTCGGCGCCAAAAGAGAGCGTCTCCTTGTTCCTCCTGGTGAGTTCATCTGTAGGATACATTTCTAGAGCAGTAATTGGCTCTGATATCATTTTAAGGACTATTTTAGTGGTGGTCCCTGGCAGGCAATTATAGCAGAGATGCAAGGGAGAGACAGTATTTTTAGGTGCAACAAGTGGAAGCAAATAAAATAAAACGAGAATAATAATGAAAAGTTAGGTTACTGGTTTTTTTCTCTCTCATAATTTTCTTGGCTCGTAGCAGACAGAAAAATAGGAGCAGCCTTTATATCGGGGCTATACTTCTACACGTACAAGAAGAGTGAATAAGGTATATTTAAAATTAGCTATAAGCTAAAATACAAATTGCAAATAATCATAATCTGCGAAAGTCAAGAAGTGGGAATTATTTTTTTAGTTAGAAAATAACAGTTATGTTACTAATTTATTTAATAAGGCATCTAACAGCCTCTGTTGACTTTGAGCAAAACACTCTGTCACAAAGGCCCTTTCTAGAGAATATTGATTTAGCAAAATTCTACTACAGAAGGCGAAAAAAGAACAGAGGAAGTTACGGTGACTTCAGTGTTATTATGAGGGATGAGATATCCTTCTCATGGAAAAGAACAAATGAACAATAAGAATGGGATCCACCACTGGAACATATCATACTATTAGTAAAAGTAAACAAGTCTTGTAAACAAAACATTAAATGACATGCAAAACATAAAAGAAATGTGATCAAATTCAAATTTCAAGAAAATTAAATCACAATTAGATATCAGTGAATATCAATATTTAAGTTTATGAATGCTTCACATGCAAGAAGGCAATAATATAATATACAAAATAAAATACAGTATACGCAAATTAAAAATTTGAACCACGTCGTCATTAACATTGGCGACTGGATATAAAACATTCAGCTATTCAGCACTAAACTAAAATGTTTCTGCCATGTTCTGGCTTTCAAAGTCCCACAAAGGGAAATATAAAACTACGATCAAAAAATTATTCTTCATCTTTTTCGTTTTCCATTAGGAATAACGTTTGTATGCTAAAATAAACAAGTACAGTACAGTATTAAAGACATAAAAGATAAACATAAAAAATAAACAACACATTAGAGAAGTAATCTTTACCGACTAGTCATTTTTAGGCTAACAGCACCAGCTTCCTCATTTGAGGGTAACGACCGTCGACTTAGTAGATCAGCAAGGTCATTGTCCTTGCCATGAACATGTTGGGCAGTGAATTTGATAAGATTCAGGTAAAGTGCCCACCTTTTCAGGCGAGGATTTAGCTTGTCTGCAGTCTGTAAATATAGGAGAGGTCGGTGGTCGGTTCTCAGTGTAAAATGTTGGCCATACAGATGGACTTCAAATTTCTTTATGGCCCAATATGCAGCTAGAGCTTCCTTCTCCACGGTGGAGTAATTTCGCTCTGCAGGGCGAAGCCTGCGGCTTGCATATCGCACTGGAGCTACTTCTGCTGAGTTGTCTGATCGGGCTTGCAAGAGCACGGCACCCAGGCCTTCGTCTGAGGCGTCGGTCTGCAAGATAAATGGAAAATCAGGGTTTACCAGTTGTAATACTGGCTCACCTGCCAATGCTTCTCGGAGCTTGAAAAATGCTCTCTCCGCTTCATCTGTCCATTTGACAGGGGAGGATTTACTTTGCTTCGAGGAGGTCATTTTCTGCAAAGGGGCAGCGATAGTATTAAAGTATGGAATGAACCGTTGGTAGTAGCCGACACTACCCAGGAATGATCTCAGTTGAGTGACAGTGGCAGGTTTCTCCATATCCTTAATAGCTTGTACCCTGTCATGTAAAGGGGACATAACTCCTTCTCCAACCACGTGGCCGAGATACTGCAATTGTGTGAAACCAATCTCACATTTGGAAGGCTTTAAATGAAGTCCATGCTGGTTCAGACGAGTGAGAACTCTGCGGAGAGTCTCGAGGTGCGACGACCAATCCTGAGAATGCACCAGAATGTCGTCTATAAAGCACGAAACATTGTCGAGATCCTGTAGTACTATCCTCATGAGTCTGCTGAAGCAGCCAGGGGCATTTACCATACCAAAAGGCATGACCCTGAACTGGTATAGACCATATCTTGTGGAAAAAGCTGTAAGAGGCTTGGTAGTCTCGCTCAATGGGACTTGCCAAAATCCACTGGCCAGATCCAACTTGGACAGGTAACGGGCTTGAGAAAGCAACGAGAAAATATGCTCGGCGTCAGCAATGGGCTCTCCATCAAAGATGGTACGGGAGTTAAGCTTACGACAGTCAAGGCAGAACCTGTGACTGCCATCTCGCTTACGCACTGCCAGTAACGGCGAACACCAAGGCGAAATGCTCTTTTCAACTATTCCGAGGCGAACCCAAGTGTCAAGATCTTCCTTCAGCCGTAAGGACAGCTGGTGGGGAAGACCATAGGAATGCCGAAAGGGCTCTGGGTCAGTCAATCTGACATGATGCTCAAGGGTAGTGGTAATGCCTGGGAGGTCGTTGAAGACGTTCTCATAGTCCTCTAATAGCTTGTTCAGCTGTTCCCGTTGACTCGGTTGCAGTCTGGAGTTAATAATACAATTACTCACACTTTCTTTTCGCTGTGTGGGAATGGCAGGATCCTTACCATCATCAAAAGCTAAGCTTATGTCTTCAATTGCAAGGGCGGTGGCTGCGGCCAGAGGGGCTTCTTCAGAAAAACTCCACTCCCGTAAGTCTGTCTCCACTGCAAGGGTGGAGTATTCCAATATAGGAAGTAAGGGGTGGCTATAATGGAGCACCTGTGTTGCTGCAGCCTCGGAGGTTCTGTTGATGCTGGAGGCATCTATAGGGGTTGCTGGGAGCGCCAGCGCAGGATCCCTGTGGGCCTCCGGGTCCTCACAATAAAGCTTCAGCTGGTTAATGTGGTATTTCCGGTTAATGCCATCAACATTTAGCACATAATTGTCAGGGGTCACCCGGTGTACCACAGTGTACAGTCCTTTCCAGCGTAGCATTAGCTTGCGGGTATCTGTTGGAAGAAGTAACAGAGCTCGATCTCCGGGTGTCAGGGCACGACGCCACGCACGCTTGTCAAAGAGGAGCTTGGCAGTCTGCTGGTGACCCTTAATGGCTAATTGTGCAGTTTTCCATGCCTTTTTGAGGTGAGACGAAAACTTCAAAATATACTCATGAACGTCCCTATCGTCATCTTCGATGGTAGGTGAATCCCAACATTCTGCCAAGAATTCTACTGGGCCTCTGACCTTATGACCATAAATCATCTCGAAAGGCGAGTATCCAGTAGTGTCGTGGGATGGGTCTCTGAAGGAGAAAAGTGCAGCAGGGACATACTTGTCCCACTGCCTAGGCATATCTATCACTAGCTTGCGCAAACATCGCTTCAATGTCCCGTTATAGCGTTCGCATGCTCCATTTGATTGGGCATGATAAACACTCGTACGAATATGCTTCATTTCTAAAAGGTTACAGAAAGCCTCAAAGTGCCTACTTGTAAACTGACTTCCATTGTCAGAAGTGGCCTGCTCAGGAAAGCCAACCCTGGAGCAGATTTCAAATAGGGCATGAGCGACTGCTTCAGTTGTGATAGAAGACAGTGGCACTGCATCTGGGCACCTTGTTGCCAGGTCAGCATATACCAGGGGGAACTGTTTCCCCGTGGACGAAGCTGGATTAATAGGACCTAGTTTGTCCATAGCGACCTTGGAAAATGGCTCCATTGAGAGCTTAGTTATCCCCAGGGAAACTTTTGGTGGTGCCGTTGAGGTGGATTGACAGATAGGGCAGGACCCTACATATCTGTCTACCTCGGCGTACATGTTTGGCCTTGCAAAAGCCTTCTGAAGGGCGTGTCGAGTTTTTGCTTTGCCTCTGTGTCCACTCAGAGGTAAATGGTGTGCCACATACATAGCCTGGCGGCGCAACGAAGCGGGCACCACCAACTGTTTAAAGGTGTGGCCATCTTGAGTCACATGCCTATGAAGTACTCCATCTTCAAAGACGTAAGTGATCTGGCCTCCTCCTCTCACCGTGAAGGTCCTTCTCTCGGTGGCCTGCTGCACCCAGCGTTTGAGGCTGGGGCAGTCTTGCTGCAATTTGGCAAAGTCTGGACGGGACTTCAATGGCTCGAGAGGTGCATCATCTGGTAAAGGAGGGGAAAACTCTCCGTGTTCCACATTACGTGTACTAACTGTGGCAGACTCAACGGAGTCAGTTGGAGAATCGTCCATTTTCTTGGCATCAAGGCCAGGAGTTGCTGCTGAAATGGCTTCATGTGACTTCCCCCGAGGGAAGTTATAACGAGAAATGTCCTTATGGTAGAGGTCGGCCTGGAAAGTAGGAACTAGGTTCAGTGCACGATCCATCAAGACAGGGTACATAAGCTCAATCATTGCCACAGCTGGGGCTTTTCCCTTGTAGTAATTGCAATCCAGGTTAATGACACAGCAGCGTCGTATTTGGGGTGTTCCTTCAGCAACCCGCACACGAACGACTTCGCCGGTATAATCTTCATCCCTGACGAATTTCTCATCAACAAGTATGCCATTGGCCCCTGTGTCAAGGGCTATCTCAGCTTCCACATCATTTATGGTTTCTAGGCATTTTGGGATCATTTCCAGATCATCATATTTGACGAATTCCACATTGGCAAGTTTGTGTGGTGGTTCCTCGGCATTATCCTCATTGGCCCTTTCTGGCCCTGTTTCCACAACATGGGCTGAGTGAGTGGCCAGACGTCTATGTGGGCCGCCGCTGTGTGAGGGAGTGTGGTGGCTCTTAGAGTTTGGCTGAAAACCCTGGGAAGGTGGAGCAGAGTAATGGCCTTTGCCTCTTAACTGCTGAGGCTTAGGTCTTACCGGGTCATCCTTCTTGAGTGTGGGTGCATGGCCGTAATAAGGCTTAGGAGTGTGAGGAGGAGGAGCTGGACGATTGAAGTTCTGCGAGGGGCTCTTGTGCTTCCCGTTCCTGTAATGTCTATTTCCGGATAAAGGACTACTGTCTGGGATTCCCGCTCGAAGCCGAGCAAGCGCAAGCTCATGTTTATGTTGTGCTTGTGCCTCCTTACGTTGTGCTTGTGCCTCATTACGTTGTGCTTGTGCCTCATCACTTGCTCTCTTCTCCAGCTTATCTCGGCGTTCAACCATCTTATCATGAGCCCATTCGAAGAGCTTCTGTCTTGGGGAAAAACCGTATCTCTCACCCCTAGCAATCAGTATGTCTAGGTAACGCTCCTCATCGAATGTTTTGATGGTTTCCATGTTTGTTTCCTGAACAGTCAATAACGAAGTGCCAAAACAACCACAAACAAAAACAAATCTCTACAATACAGTAGTAGAAAAAAAAATGATAGAACCACACAACACCAAGGAGAGAAAGAAAAAAAAAATCAACACCACAGTTCAAACTTAAACGTAAAAGTGATCTCAAAATCTCACCATAAAAGTGACTCAAAATTCAATCAAGTGCAACAGCAGCAAAATGTTGCAAAACAGTGCATGAAACGCTAGTAATACAGAATGGCAGTCGTGCCTGCTTAACAGCAATATGTGGCAGTACCTGCGGTTATTGTGCAAATGAAAGGAATGAGCAACACAATCAAGTGCAACGGCAACAAAATGTTGCAAAACAGTGTATGAAACACTGGTAATACAGAATGGCAGTCGTGCCTGCTTAACAGCAATACGTGGCAGTACCTGCGGTTATTGTGCAAATGAAAGGAATGAGCAACACAATCAAGTGCAACAGCAACAAAATGTTGCAAAACAGTGCATGAAACACTGGTAATACAGAATGGCAGTCGTGCCTGCTTAACAGCAATACGTGGCAGTACCTGCGGTATTGTGCAAATGAAAGGAATGAGCAACACAATCAAGTGCAACAGCAACAATATGTTGCAAAACAGTGCATGAAACACTGGTAATACAGAATGGCAGTCGTGCCTGCTTAACAGCAATATGTGGCAGTACCTGCAGTTATGGTGCAAATGAAAGGAATGAGCAACAACGAATTTTACCGACTAGCACCCAGTGCCTGAGAGTACAAACAAGTACAGTATAGCGGTCGTGCCTGCGTATGAGCGCGTATATGGCAGTACCCACAAATAAAATGTCGTAAGTACTACGAACAAGTACAGTATCGCGGTCGTGCCTGCGTATGAGCGCGTATATGGCAGTACCCACAAATAAAATGTCGTAAGTAATACGAACAAGTACAGTATCGCGGTCGTGCCTGCGTATGAGCGCGTATATGGCAGTACCCACAAATAAAATGTCGTAAGTAAAATTCTGGAGTGTTACCAAAAGGGCACAGATCCTATGCAAAATACACCAACGATAAGCTAACAGCTTACTAGGCAGCCAGATTACACATTTCTACTACTAATGAGAAAATTTATTTTCATGTGACAACTCAGACACATGAAAGGCTTTGCCTAGGCTCGGTAAATGACACCAAAGTTTTTCTTCCAATCTATGAGCAGTCAATGCTTGAATATAAAACACAATTATAAGCAAAAATACTTAATATGCTTTCTCCCAATTCCTAATTCCAAGGAAATATAAACAATTCCTAACAAGTATCACCCTTTAACGGATATATAAAACACGAATGCTTTAAAACTCAATCTTATCACGCAAATAAATGAAATTTTAAATAACACGTCTTCTCGTCATGCAAAATTTCTAAAGTCTGTTACCACATAATCTCATGTAGATTTCCTGATAGATTGTTTACCACATGGGAAACAAGAAAATATTAGTTACCATTATCAATATTGAAAATAAAAAAAAATTTCCTATCCGCAACGTCTCTAGCGCGAAAATTTTCGTGTGCAGCCTAAGATTCATTCATTTCAATAATCGAGCCAATGGTAATCGGTTTTCATGTGCAGTGTTAAAAAGCAAAATAAAAATAAATTTATAAAATCAGTCTGTCTGTTCGGGTCCCTGTTCGGGCGCCAATCTTGTTGGGGGTTTAGGATGCTAGAGTGTTGTTAAGATTCTGTTTTACTAAGGGGACTCAAAGTACCGAGCTCGGTTAAGAGCTCACAAACAGACAGGACAGATATTTGTACTTGAACACCCCATCTCTATTACCATTAGTCGGTTAAATGAAACTCAGAATTCAACTTTCTTTTAATTTTGGAAATGCAATGACATTAAAAGAATTGAATTAAATTTCTCAAATTAAATTTTATGAAATGCTGCCTCGAATCCCGGAGGTGGTGAGTACGATTTCGTTTCCCGGCACCACGGACGTATGCCAAGACTTTGGCCTCAACTCGATGATTACCTCTGTCACACAGGCAGAGTAGAATACAGGACACTGCAATTTCAGAAACAGAAATGACACACTGTTTATAATGGGAAACTGAAAGCATGAGCACACATATAATGAGTTTCCAATGTCATTCTACTGGATGAATATATATTGGTTATTCACAGCTAACCAGAAATATTCATGCTACCATAATAGCATACAAAACCATTAATTCTTTACTGGTTTTTAAAGGAAAACAATATATTCACAATAAATGAAAATTTAGCAAGACAAATACAGTACTGTATGTATTCCTTAAATTGTGGGCAACCACAAAAGTTGCAATGCTTATTACTGATTAACAATTAATATGGTAAAACACTCTATTTAGGATAAAGGAAGAATCTACGAGATAAATACAGTATTCATTCACTTTTAGTTATCAAGAACTTTGCAATAAAAAAAGGGTGCAAAACCACCTTTTGAGGTATTTGCAACTTATAACTCAAAACACTTTATCCCCACATATGAAGAATTAGCAAGATAAATACGGTATGTATTCATTAAATTGTGGTTGACAAGAAATATTTGCAAAGCCAACTGGGAAAAATTACCTTTTGAATATTTGCATTTTGTTTAGCAAATAGCTTTATTGACGAGTTTTGACGTAAAACACTTTATTTACGATGATAGAAAGGGGTGAAATGAAATTAGAATTTATTAGGAAAAGAGATAGATTTTTACGGGCTCATAACCAGTCTTCAGAGGATGAGATTTTCGTTTATCACATTCAGTGAAAAGAAACTTCTCAGCTATGTATATCAGCTGTAATTTACAGGTTAAGGAATTAACTTTGGCATGTGAGATTCCAGTTTGGTAATCTACAAAATTCCGTGTGTATTGGAATGAAATCTGAGAATGAAAATCCATAAGATTTATCCAGTAACGAATGTAACTAATTCTCGAAAATAATCCAATTTGCTTGACCCACGAGCTTTACCATACACTATCCCTCACCTTGTTGTGCTAGATGAATTCCTGTGAAGATGCCACGTAATTAAGATTTGAAATAAACTTAGACTGCCCAGGCGAGATGTTGCCTCCGGGCAGTCTCGGCGCCAAAAGAGAGCGTCTCCTTGTTCCTCCTGGTGAGTTCATCTGTAGGATACATTTCTAGAGCAGTAATTGGCTCTGATATCATTTTAAGGACTATTTTAGTGGTGGTCCCTGGCAGGCAATTATAGCAGAGATGCAAGGGAGAGACAGTATTTTTAGGTGCAACAAGTGGAAGCAAATAAAATAAAACGAGAATAATAATGAAAAGTTAGGTTACTGGTTTTTTTCTCTCTCATAATTTTCTTGGCTCGTAGCAGACAGAAAAATAGGAGCAGCCTTTATATCGGGGCTATACTTCTACACGTACAAGAAGAGTGAATAAGGTATATTTAAAATTAGCTATAAGCTAAAATACAAATTGCAAATAATCATAATCTGCGAAAGTCAAGAAGTGGGAATTATTTTTTTAGTTAGAAAATAGCAGTTATGTTACTAATTTATTTAATAAGGCATCTAACAGCCTCTGTTGACTTTAAGCGAAACACTCTGTCACAATCCCCTCTCGTGTACCAATATATTACTCAAAATCCTCTTTTGAAAGGCTGGGGAATATACTGGGGAAGATTCCACGAAGGCTCCCAAACACATTCAAAGTGTAAAAATTCTGTTTTTGGAGATTTTACTGTTGCATAGAATGATGTGCGTGTGATACAGAGCTGTCTATTCACCATTGCATAGTAGTAAATTTAACAGCCTCAGGCAAGAGTTTATAGTGCCATACCATTTGGATCTGCAGACGTTATAGGTGTTTGAATGCTAGTAAACCATGTAGTAGGTTGGCCAATGGCACCAACCGCCCGTTGCAGTACTACAGCTGAAGGGTCTTGTGGACTTAAATAAGACTGTCCTGGACAGTTCGATGCTAAGTCTTCCTTCAGTTACGGTTCTCTTTCTATGCCTACATCACCACCGAATATCTTGAATATTCGTTACACATGTCTTTTTATCGCTTCACATCTGACAAGTCACAACACTCCCCATTTGTACCTCTTTTTGTTTTCTTCGTGCCCAGGCTTGATGAGGGTAGATATTTTTTCTTTGGCCCGTTCTGGTATCACAATCATAAAAAAAAAATGAAAAATGCCTTTTGTTTTAAATCGCATATTCATTTACTGTGTCATACCATTAACAAAGTGCCAGGCAGATGACACCAGGAATTATAGAGCGGCATTCATTGAGTTAATTATTACTATTCTTTTGTTTTTTTTTACTTTCCCATGCTAGTGACCGCCGAACTAAATTACGGAAGAAGGCATTGTGTATAATATTTTTCAATATTACTGCTACTACTACTTCGAAAACTATAACTACTATACTACTACTTCTAGTAGTAGTAGTTGTAGTAGTAATAGTGGTAGTAGTAGTAATCCTGTTCATGTTGTTTTTGTTATTGTTGTAGTATTATCTGCTTATTATTATAAGTACTATTATTATTATTATTATTATTATTATTATTATTATTATTATTATTATTATTATTATTATTATTATTATTATTATTATTATAATAATTATTATTATTATTATTATAATTATTATTATTATTATTATTATTATTATTATTGATGTTATTATTATTATTATTATTATTATTATTATTATTATTATTATTATTATTATTATTATTATTATTATTATTATTATTATTATTGTTATTATTATTATTATTATTATTATTATTATTATTATTATTGATGTCGTAATGCCATTTTCCTCCAAAGACATTCGGAAAAAAACAGGAGAGGTTGGTGCCGTCCTTCGATTGTAGCCATTATCAGTTCAGAATGGTAAGTATGTACGCCATTAGATGTGTGGGATCCATAATGGAAGAGTATCTTTACAGGCTATTGCTTCATTAGCGACCACATTTGCAAATGAATCCTGAAGCTGTCGTGCATTATATATATATATATATATATATATATATATATATATATATATATATATATATATATATATATATATATATATATATATATATATATATATATATATATATATATATATATATATATATATATATATATTTGGCTTTGATTAGCGTGTGCTGCTGCTAAGTTCCAAGTTTCTCGGTATCAGTTTATATATATATATATATATATATATATATATATATATATATATATATATATATATATATATATATATATATATATATATATATATATATATATATATATATATATATATTATATATACATTGATAGATAGATAGAGATAGTACATAGATATAGATATCATTAACTTTCATAGGTATTATTAGAATTGCTGCGCAAAGATAGAAACTATAATAGCGAAATGAATATTCATTTGGTGGTAATTAAAGTAAAAACCAAAGCCGTTTTGTTTGTTTGTTTTGCCGTCTCGTATTGGAGAAAACAGTAAAGTTTTACATTTACACAGCGTGCTAATATAAACAGCAGATATTAAGGCTATTCCATTATTGGAATTGAAATTTTTTAAGCAAATACAAATTAATAATATTTTGCATTCGCAGTGGCGTTATTGAAGTGCAATACAAAAGGACTTTTTTCTTTGCATAAACAGAATATCGTAGAAATTTGTAATACTCCTAACTTCTCACTTTGATATTTCTATTATATTTCAATGGAGATAAGTTCTTTTGTATTTATTTTTATGGAGTAGATGTTACTAGTCTCTTGGAAGTTAAGTGTTTGGTCTTGATGTTGATGGATAATATACCGTGTCAGAGAATGTTAGGTGTCTCTGTGAACCCGTAGAACACTCAAGATCGCAATGGAGGTAATGTGCAATGTGGTGCAGGGTTAAGTTGGCCAAGTTGAACTGATTCTTACATCAAATTCGTCTCAGTGGTTGACGGACGGCTGGAGTAGTCTAGGGCAGAAAGTGTTAGTGGGAAGGAGATCATTTTTTCGTCTCCTATTTGTATTTTTCTGGGAAAACTCAGGTATTGATAGCAATCGTCTTCATTTGTGCGAGCTATGGAGTTGCGCTGGGTTAAGCTGGCATGGTCCCCTGTCCACGCCTGCACTTATTCTTATATATATATATATATATATATATATATATATATATATATATATATATATATATATATATATATATATATATATATATATATATATATATATATATATATATATATATATATATATATCTTTTACATTCCTTTGGTTAGTTTAGTTTATACATATTTTGTCAGTTTATTCTGTTGATTAATAATTCACAAGTTTGTTACTACTGTACTTTGTTCGCCTTCTTTCGTTATATATTGATTTATGCTATATATCTGGTCCATGGGTTGTTATTTAAGTGTGGAAAAAGATTTATTGCCACTATGGCAGGAGTGATTGATGAGCTAATATATTAAACGTTAAAAAAGGTTATATACATCAAATCTAAAGCAGATATTCGTATTATTATTGTATCAAAGGATATCCCATTATAAGCTTACTGCTTCAGTCTTCACACAAATTTCTCCTAAACATTAAAAGGAATTTTGTTCTGTGGATGTCTCTTCCTGTATAATAAATTTAAAGAATATATTCATCCGTCCCGGGACAGTCGTAACCGGCAAGCGGTCTAAAGGTATGGGTGAGACTTTGGAACCTAGTGTTAAGTTCGAAAGCGAGATTATTATATCTCAGTGCCAATCCTCTCTCTCTCTCTCTCTCTCTCTCTCTCTCTCTCTCTCTCTCTCTCTCTCTCTCTCTCTCTCTCTCTCTCTCTCTCTCTCTCTCTCTCTCATTACTAAATACTAGGGGACTTTTCCTCCTATAGGTATATTTTCACCTAGAGTATTGTATATTGACATTCAGTTCCTTGTCTATCTCAATTCTTTTCCTCATCACTTCATTCGGATTTTCCAATGTTTTATCCTTTTAATCTGCATCCTCTGACATCTTCCTATCTCTCTCAGTATCCCCAGACTCATGAATTCAGCATCAGAGACAACAATTTCAGGGAGGATTCCATCATGCAGAGAGATTAATTCGTGCTTGAGTTCTCATAAGTCTCGTCCCATACCTATCAGTGACAAAAACTGTTGTATGAGTTACGACGACAAATGAGAATGAATGAGAAAATTTGCAGTTTTTTTAATCATTCCATATTCGAACTGAAAATGCCTG
>JAXCGZ010017874.1:32500-35877 GCA_037179515.1 Halocaridina rubra | reverse complement strand
GCCCGTCCGCCCAACCCCTACCTCCACAGTCCGACTCACCTTCAGTCTCTAGAAAGGAACTTCCTCTTCAAAGCTATTCAACCTTCAAAGAGGTTTTCTTTTATATATATATATATATATATATATATATATATATATATATATATATATATATATATATATATATATAAAGAGGTTTTCTTTATATAGATAGATAGATAGATAGATAGATAGATAGATAGATAGATAGATAGATAGATAGATAGATAGATAGATAGATATATATATATATATATATATATATAATTACACGTCACACATATGACCGTTGTAATTAATCTTCTTCAGTAATATTGTATAAATAGCATTAGTGGCCAGGAATAACTACTCCATTGATTTAATTATTATCCATACTACTATCATTAGCACTATTACGGTTACTATTCATACTCTTAGTACCACTACTAAATTCTGTCGCACTGCATCGATGTAATAATAATAATAATAATAATAATAATAATAATAATAATAATAATAATAATAATAATAATAATGCACCGCTATGTTTCACAACTATTCCCCAGCCTAATAGGGTGGACATAAACATGTTGGAGCTGGGGAATTAAGGCTGGATGCCCTTTCTATCACCCTGCAGTACGATCGAACCCACGTTAGTCTCTTCCCAAGTTGTGCACTCTTCCACTGAGCTACCGCGTAAAAAAGTAAATGAGAAATTGAAAAAGAAATATATATTTAAAAAGAGATGAGGTATAAACATCTAAAAACATAAATAAATAAATAAATATATATATAAATAAATAAATAGATAATAAGCAAATAATTAAATAATTGATACATAATAAGAGAAAAGTGATAAATATATAACAAAAATCTATACTAACTAAATAAACGAGTAAATGAACACTATATGAAAGGAAAGTAATAAATGAATAAATGAGTAAATGTAAAAGATTTTTCCTTGCATTTGTTTCGAGATCTTCCCTCTTCATAATACCCTTTGAAGGACTCCTCCCCTTCTATCTCCCTCACTCCCTCCACTTGCTTCTTGAACCCCTTTTAGCTATGCCGGAGGTTGTAGGCCAGTAGTGCACCAATCACGCAACCTCCTTCTCTCTATAGACGTAACTCGTGTATAATAACAAGAGTTAACAACGTAGATAATCAGGGGGGGTTGAATTCGCTCTTCTGCTTCTTTTTATTCTTCTTCTAATTCTACTTCTTTTTTCACTTTTCATTATCAATAGTGAGTGTGTGTGATTACCTAATTGTGATTACCTAATTGTGTTTACGGGAAAGAGCCCAAAGCTCGTATCTTCCCGTCTCCTGATCGGTTCCATTTTAGACTTAGTGATACTTATCATACCTGTCCTTAAAACTATGGATTGAGATAGCATTATCTACCTCCTCGCTTAGCCAATTCCAATTATCTTACACTGAAAAAGTATTTCCTTACATCCTGCAAAGAAGTTTTCTTAAGAAGCTTCAAACTATGACCTCTAGTTCTAGAGCCAGCCATATCAAAATATAGATCCCTATCCACTCTATCATAACCATGAAGGAATTTAAAGACTGTGTGTGTGTGTGTGTGTGTGTGTGTGTGTGTGTGTGTGTGTGTGTGTGTGTGTGTGTGTGTGTGTGTGTATGTGTGTGTGTGTGTGTGTGTGTGTGTGTGTGTGTGTGTGTGTGTGTGTGTGTGTGTGTGTGTGTGTGTGTTTGAATTACGAGAACGAGATTCGAAAAGATTAAAATGTCCATCTTGATTTTTGAAAATTCTCGGAACAAATTATTTTCCATTTTTTCATATTTCATAGAATAATTTAATGGTCCTATTTTTACCGATATTCACAATTATTCTTTTCCTAGGTCGGGTGGAATTCAATCAGTAAAGAAGACCATTAATCCCTCAATCCAAGTATTTACCCATAAAAATAGACATGTGTTTTTTCATTAAAACTGCTTGTCTCAGACCTTCAACATTGTGGTCAACAAAGCCAAAGGCTACATTGTGTTTATAGACCTTGAAACCAAAGCATGCAACATGGAGATGCTAATTACATACATAAAAACATACATACATACATACATACGCACGCACGGACGCACACTCACTCACGCACGCACGCACGAACTTACGCACGCACGCACATGCACACACACACACACAAACACACACATACATACATACATACAAACTTACATACATACATACATGCATACATACATCTTTCATACATTTCAAAATTCTCACATACATACAAATATATAAACGCTTCTTACACCTTTACAAGACATAAAAAAACACTGTTTTTTTAAGCTTGATTTTTCATTCTAATATCTCATCTGCCTACTGAAGTAGTGAGATGGCTGGGGTTGGACACATACAGGTTGGAGCTGGCTGAATGAGGCCGATTGTCCTTTCTGACGACAGTCGGCGAGATTGAACTCGCAAATGTTAGGCTAGTCACTTTCCCACTTGTGTTCTCTACCACTAATCTACCGCGGCCCTAGACGATAGAAGTAAATAATATTCCAGTATCGAATCCCCATAATGGCTTGTAAAGCTTGTCTTCGGCAGAACCATTTAGAGATGATAGAAGAGTGGCCAGCGGCATCCCTTGTGTGATAGCGCCTATGAACTAAGCAGAATCAGTGCTTACACCATCACAGGTAGTGGATAATTAGTGGAAATAATGAATATCTACACATGGCTGTACTTAGACAAGTGCAAAACTGCCCCTCCAGCAGCAGTCTCCTAATTGGAGACGAGTGGTCGGATCTAGATTAAAATCTCATGGCCTAGTAGTATTTCTTACAACTTTCACATATAGTATCCGAACCTCTGCTTCTTAATTTTTATATTCATAATATATGAATTCCTAATGTATTATGAGAGAACACAGTGGATTAATTTGCTTTTTTTCGAAATCTATAGAGATATCAGGAGAAGAGGTAAAGAAATTACCAAACAAACTGTCTTGGAGGCATTACATTTGACTAAATTTGGGGTGCAACATTCAAATGCTCTCTGTAAATCGAAGTTGATAGTTGAAGAAGGACTGATACGAGACTGATTACGAATAGCAGACGAAAGTGGTGAAGAGCAGACAGATTAGACATAAATTGCAGAATCGTCGGCACAAGGCGTGGAGAAGAGAGGATGGGGACTGGAGAAAACCATTGATGAAGATAAGAAATAGCATAGGTTAAAGAACAGAACCTTGTGGAACACCGCCGGCAACTAGAAATAAGCTAGTTATTGTGTCGTCGATAACCACAGACATAAAACGGTCAGAAAGAAAACTATCCTATTTTGAATCTGTAACTGCAGCTTCGTTTGCAACAGCATCATCGCAAGTCGTCTCATAATCGAAACGGCT
>JAXCGZ010017874.1:20000-22500 GCA_037179515.1 Halocaridina rubra | reverse complement strand
TGTGGACCAACTGACACATAAAGCGTAAAATACTACTTACATTACTACTACTATTACTTCTACTACTACTGTTTTGCTTTATTACAAGATAAGTATGAGATTGCTATATTGGAGCTTTTGTTAACTATTGCCGTCATACTTTAAATTATGTGAAATGTATATTAAACTGCCTGCCAAGGAGCTCTTGCTCAGCAGGCTAGTGCCTCTGAATATAATGTACATATTTATTCATGTATGTATTCTAAATATTTGGCAATAAAATCTGTGACTATGACTATGACTACTACTGTTGTAGTTGCTGCTACTACTATTATTATTATTATTATTATTATTATTATTATTATTATTATTATTATTATTATTATTATTATTATTATTATTGTTATTATTATTGTTATTATTATTATTATTATTATTATTATTATTATTATTATTATTATTATTATTATTATTATCATTACTATTACCACTATATTCATCATCATCATCATATCTCTGTTTTCCATCCATCCTTTATGTTTTAAACAATGAGAGAAGACGCTCTCTGCCACTCCTAAAAACCGTTCCACTTGAAGAGTTGTGGAATCTCTCTCTCTCTCTCTCTCTCTCTCTCTCTCTCTCTCTCTCTCTCTCTCTCTCTCTCTCTCTCTCTCTCTCTCTCTCTCTCTCTCTCTCTCTCTCTCTCTCTCTCTCAAATTTAACAAATCTTTCGTGTCGTATCTTAACTATATGTTGCATCGTTTTACTTTGTATTTTTTTCTTTTCCTATTTTCTTTTTCTTCATCTTATTATTATTTATTATTATTATTATTATTATTATTATTATTATTATTATTATTATTATTATAATTATTATTATTATTATTATTATCATTATTATTATTATTATTATTATTATTATTATTATTATTATTATTATTATTATTATTATTATTATTATTATTTGCGGTCTGAGGTTAGCAAGGGCATGGACTCAGGGCGACGACTACATCTGCCAAAACAAGTCCTTCACAAGAGGGCAACCGTCCTAGCCCTTGGTAGAAAAGGGAGTCCGTGACGTAAAACCGGAACAACATTATTATTATTATTATTATTATTATTATTATTATTATTATTATTATTATTATTATTATTATTATTATTATTATTATTATTATTATTTACGGTCTGAGGTTAGCAAGGGCATGGACTCAGGGTGACGACTACATCTGCCAAAACAAGTCCTTCACAAGAGGGCAACCGTCCTAGCCCTTGGTAGAAAAGGGAGTCCGTGACGTAAAACCGGAACAACATTATTATTATTATTATTATTATTATTATTATTATTATTATTATTATTATTATTATTATTATTATTATTATTATTATTATAGTAGTATTAGTATTAGTACTAGTAGTAGTATTAGTATTAGTACTAGTAGTAGTATTAGTATTAGTACTAGTAGTAGTACTAGTAGTAGTATTAGTATTATTAGTTGTTGTTGTTGTTGTTGCTGTAGCTGTCTTACCACATAAATTAAGTTAAAGGGTGGACCGCAAGTGACCCAATGTGGGGGTCATCTCGTGCTACTGGTAAAAAGCATAACATCAGGTTTTCAGAATGAAAAGTTTTGTAGCTCCTGCCTACTCAGCGAGAAATAATGAAATGAACAAATTCTAAGAATGGATGGATTCGGTTTTACGTCACGAACTCCCTTTTCTACTAAGGGCTAGGACGGTTGCCTGCTGGCTAGTACAGTGGTAACGCGCTGGCTTCGCATTCACGAGGTCGAAAGATCGGTTCCCGTCCAAGACCGAGAGTTTAAGCTGTTTACTGGCAGGAACTGCTGTGGTTGGACACCACAGTGGGGGGTTGGGGCTTGCCCTGGCTGGCGAATACCCATTGTATTGAAATGGAAATAAAGTTATATTATTATTATTATTATTATTATTATTGCGAAGGACTTGTTTTGGCAGATGTAATCGTTACCCTGAGTGTATGCCCTTACTAACCTCAGTCCGTGACGGGGCTCAAACCCTCGACCTGCCGCCCCAGAGTCGCGGACGTTACCATTTTGCCACGGAGACTATGAAGAAAAATAAGAGACAGAGCCCGATTAGTCCGGGGTCCTACCCTGTGGAGCTGACGGTCAGATGACGAAAATGAAAGAGAAACAATATCAGCAATCACAAAGAAACTATATTTTATGGAATTGAAGTTTCTATTATTATTCATTATACATGTTGTCTGCATTCATTCTCATACAATAAAATCTATATATACATGATGTTTATTTTTGTTGAATTTATATTGTAATACTCACTGTACAAATTGTGGAATGACGAATTTATTATTATTATTATTATTAATTATTATTATTATTATTATTATTATTATTATTATTATTATTATTATTATTATTATTATTTTATAATTGAATCCCATTAGAGCACAAATAGAGACACAAGAATAGGAGTGAATATCTATCTTAATATATATACAACTAAAAAATCTTCAGTC
>JAXCGZ010017874.1:0-15000 GCA_037179515.1 Halocaridina rubra | reverse complement strand
TTGAAAGACCTAGACAATGAGAGGCAGCCAAATCTAACCTAACCTAACCTAATCTAATAGAACCTAACCTAATCTAACGTAACTTAACCTAACCTTAATCTAACCAGCCTGATCTAACCTTGTGAATCTGTAGGGCCGCCGCCTTCACAACCACTACTGCTACTGCCGCAGGATCAACTTCATTTTCTGCAGACTTACTTAAAAATACTGGAATAGTCCTCTGAAAGGATAACCTAAATAAATAAAAATGCATTTTCCGAGTCACTAGTAGACCCCATTCGAAAGGATGTAGACGCAGATATGTTGGACATGGAGGAGTTGGATGCCCTTCCTAACGCCTCGAGGTGGCATCGAACTTGCAGTCAACAACGATGGAACATTGACGATGTTCTTCATAGTAAACAAGTGATGTTGTACAAGCGAAAATAGTAAAATTAATCTTTGCAAGATACACGAAAGTCGTCGCTGGAACTCTAAAGAAAACTAGGTGACCCAGCTTGACCTTTCTCGTGTTTTCTGGATAAAATAATGCTTCAGAGTCTTCGTTCTCTGGTTTTAATGAACACTTACTAATTCCAATATATGCGAACACTCTCTAAGTCGGCCTGAATGAAAAAAATCCCAGTTTTAAGGTCACTTTCTATAACAGATGACTTGATCTACCACGTTCCGCCAACGAAAAGCAAAAGCTCTGACGAGTCAAAGCTCGTTTTTAAATAAATTAAAATTAATATTCAGATAATAATAATAATAATAATAATAATAATAATAATAATAATAATAAACACATATATACCATATATTGTCATAATACTGGATATTGTCATCGTTGACTAATAAATATTAAAAATATTAGTAACTGCCAAATATGGTAATGATCTAAATATACGTTAAAAGTAATCAACAATTTAAAACTCATTTCACAGCATAAATAATGATTAAAATATATTATTAATTTTCTCGGAATTGTTTAGTTGCAATTAAGAGTCAAATTCCTGATGCGACTCATTTGACCAAAGCGCCCAAACTACTGGAATACTTGGAACAGTTGTATACACATGGTAATAGATTCTAGGAACTTCTTGTTACTACTCAGGAATCTTATTTAAGCCTTGTTATATATTCATTTTCACACCGGAAAAGAATCTCATACAACTAATGACATCAGGTTAGGCTCATCCATCTCCAGATCCGAAACGAGTTGGTTACTGAGATCATTGTTGTTTTGTCGTTTTAGATATATTTCATTTCAGGTTTTGAAGGTGTAAAAGTAATGGAAAAAAAATTTGTTCGTGTGTAAGCAACTTCGGAATAAACAACTGAGTGTGGTGGGACACCCAAGGGGTGAATTGCCGGACACTAGACACACCAGAAGTAAATAATAGATTTACGGCTCGTACAGCCTACATTTTGTTGCGAATACGACTTTGAAACATTCGCAAGAAAGCCTGGAACTGTCAAAATCGGATGAGATTTCATTCTATAAGTCACCTTTGACATACCCTTAAAAGCACTTTTGAAGGTTTGGTTTGGTTTCGAGTTTACGTCACGAACTCCCTTTTCTACT
Organism: Halocaridina rubra; assembly: GCA_037179515.1. Classification (NCBI taxonomy): domain Eukaryota; kingdom Metazoa; phylum Arthropoda; class Malacostraca; order Decapoda; family Atyidae; genus Halocaridina; species Halocaridina rubra. Next base: position 13,433 of record JAXCGZ010017874.1, on the reverse strand, counting down.
AAGGGCTAAGACGGTTGCCTTCTTGCGAAGGACTTGTCAAAACAAGTGCTTCGCAAGAAGGCAACCGTCCTAGCCCTTAGTAGAAGGGGGAGTTCGTGACGTAAAACTCGAAACCAAACCAAACCTTCAAAAGTGCTTTTAAGGGTATGCCAAAGGTGACTTATAGAATGAAATCTCATCTGATATTGACAGTTCCAGGCTTTCTTGCGAATGTTTCAAAGTCTTATTCTGTCAAAATCAGATGGAGATTTCATTCTATAAGTCACCTTTGGCATACCCTTAAAAGCACTTTTGAAGCTTTTACGGAAAATAAAAAAGACCGAACTTAACTAGGACCTCATGTAGAATTGTGAACTCAACTTTTATAGATCCTAATTCGTCAGTTGGGAAAAAAAAGTTGAGGTCCGTATTCTTAAGTAGGTCGCTGTTGATACAGGACAAGCTTCCTTTCAAAACCTAACCTAACCGCTGATAACAGTCAGGTCTCATTTCTTCATGAGATCCCATAACTAATATAACCCGATGCATTTAAACTGTACGAACTTCTGTAAAAATGACGGGGAGGGATACTTACCTATTTCATGAAGTATAAAGCAGATCTCTTTTTTTTCCACTTTCCTGCTGGCTAGTACAGTGGTAACGCGCTGGCTTCGCATTCACGAGGTCGAAAGATCGGTTCCCGTCCAAAACCGAGACTTTAAGCTGTTTACTGGCAGAAACTGCTGTGGCACGGTACCACAGTGGGGGGTTGGGGCTTGCCCCGGCTGATGAATACCCATTGTATTGTAATGGAAATAATGGTTTATTATTATCATTATTATTTTCTCAAGATCTGCACAGGTTTTTCTATTGGGAAGCACGTCCATGAAACAATTACTTACATGTCCATATATATATATATATATATTTTTTTTTCATTCGAACACACCTCCAAGAAACAATCACGTCAGTGTCGCATTACTTTTTCACGAATTAAGATTAGTACATCCCTTCATCTGCATTGCTCTTGAAGAAAAGACACAAGTTTTGAAAATTTAAATACGACTTATGTAAAAGGGAAAACAGACTCCTAAAGTTATATATAAAACTTTTGTACCAAGTCACATTTTACAATTCTCAACAAAATTTCATCTCTTTTCTTGTTATTTCATCTAGGAAACTTTCATGCAATATAAAGTAAATTGATTTACTAATTCATATTACATAAGCTTTATGTGAACCGTATAATTGTCAGATCTCGCTTTACCTGGGACTGGTGTGTTGCTATTCCCCCTGTTATAATTTAGTGACAATGACTTAAACTGGGACATTGACCTAGGCGGCAGTCAGTCACTTTAGGTCATTGGCAAACTGAGATAAACCCGATGGTATGGACTTCCCTTAGGCCGGAAGTTGGCAGGAATAAAACAACAATAGGTCGGTCTCCTCTCTATGAGGTCTATTGATGCAAACTTTATTGTTACAAATATATGTTACATTCCGTAGTAAGACACATGACGTTCAGTGTAAATAATGAAATTAATGGCATATACTGTTATAATAACAACATTGGTTACAGTGGACGATAAACATACAATGAACAAATATATATAATACTATGATACTGAAAAGTACTAACCGTATGAAATAATGAAAACGTAAATGAATAAAAAAAAAACTATAATTGTCGCTGTAGGTGTACCCGCCCATGTACACGCTTTTGTACAAGATACACCCCCCATATCTATCTATCTATCTATCTATCTATCTATCTATATATATATATATATATATATATATATATATATATATATATATATATATATATATATATATATATATATATATATATATATATATATATATATATATATATATTCAAATTGGGGCAAATATCCCCATTCCCCCACCCCAAATATTAACACCCTTATTAGCGTGCACAACCAGAGCCAAGTCTCCACCAGCAAGACTGTGACGACCTCTACGGGTACGTATATGAGAACGCTCATCATTATTATATAGTTTAATTTTAAAAATTGTTACTTTAATAACTTTTATTATGCTGTTCTATGGGGCTTGCAGTCACTCAGTCCCCCCATTCTATTTTTTGACGAGCCGTCACTGCTTTCAAACATTATATTTTCAAAGGAGTATAAACCCATTCACACCCCTCAAAAACATAAAAAAACAAAGAAAACTGACGAATTGCATATCTAAGACTCAACTCGGGAAGTAACAAATCCGTGTTCAAGTAAATGTGAGTCGTTAGGAAGGGCATCCAGCTTTAATTTCCCAATTCCAACCTGTGTCCACCCCTATTTGAATGGGGATGAATAGGGATACATAAACAGCGAGCATAATATCTTGCACCTTATCCGAGATAAGTCGTATCTCACATACAAGATCAAAAGTAAACAGATGCTAAAGGAAGGTGTACAGTATTGCCTTGCAAAGCTTATGTTAATCATTCTCACAACCTTTTCTTGAGTCTGTCACCCCATAATGAGGTCATTTATAAGCAGACGTGTCACTAAAAAAGATGCTCATGCTGGTTTGTAATAAAACTTTTTTTTCTTATGTAATTTAGACTTTACTTTCTTTAAAGAAGCTATTTCTTTACTTCATAAAAAAAAACTAAAAGTAAGTACTCTTAGCTATTAAATAGGAAGGACCATGGCAGTTCTGTGGTAGAGCACGAGACGGGAAGTGACTAATGCAGGTTTGAGTCCATCAAGAAGCATTAGCATTGGCATCCAGCCTTGATCACCCAGCTTCAACATGTCTATGTCCACCCCATTCAAAAGCAGATTAATAAAAATTCATAAAACTGTAATTTAAGTATTTTTTTATGATTGTGACACCAGGACGGGCAAAAGAAATAAAATAAATAAATATACCCTCATCGTGCCTGTGCACAAAGAACACATAAAGTAAAGAGAAACAGATGGGGAGAGTAGTGACTTGTCAGATGTGCAACGAATATCCAAGAATATTCGGTGTTGATATAGGCATAGAAAAAGAACTGTAACTGAAGGAATACTTAACATCGAACTGTCTTGGACAGTCTAGTTAAGTCCAAAAGACCCTTCAGCCGTGGTATCACAATGAACGGCCGGTGCCATGGGCCAACCTACACATTTACTGTTAAGAAGCTAGTTTTAAGTTACCAAATCCATAGCTCCCGTAAACAATGACATACTTATTCAAAATGTGAAGTTTGATATACAGTATATTAGTTAAGGAGGCACAATAAAAGGTTTCAACGAGTATATAGCTGTGTTTTATGTGTAAAAAAGGGTATTATATCTGAGTGGGTGCCCCACTCTGATACTTCCGTATTCAAATGGAGGCCGACATGTATTCATTACCTCAACACAGTCTTATTTGTCTCCAGCTTTAACCCATTCCTATATGGGGTCGCTGTTTCTTGCTAGCCTTTTGTTGTGTTGATTCCCTCAACACATAGAAGTGTCAATAAAAATTTCATGAAGCCATGACAAATATATCACCTTGGATTAAGTAGTTTATTTATTTCTGTCATTTTTACACACTTACATAAAAGTACATATCCAATGAAGATATACATTAACCATACATTCTCCTTAGTACAAAATCTATAAGTTATAAAAGCTGTCAATATCCCAGAATGGGATGACTAGGCAATACCGTTTGGGGTGACGTTTTGGTTCTGCCATTTTGGCACCATATGTTTGTAGAGATAGTTGGTTAGATTAGGTTAGGTTTTCAAAATATGAAAATCTTAGCACATACATTTGTTGCCAAAATGGGTGTAGCATTCAAACAGCTGGCAAAAAAACAGCAGTGCTGAAATGTACCAAACCCTCAATATCCTTAGGTTATATGAGCCATTCTCTTATACTGTATTTAAAACTGAAGTACCATTCACATGCTATAGATCATATAATATTATAAAAATTCCAAGCAATTTCATTTTTGGGGAAGTTTTCTATTTCATTGTCAGCTATTTCCCCCAAGGGAGGGCAAAAATACCTCCTACCTGTTCTCCTGTGTATTGTAAAAGTTGACGAAATGAGGCAGAGTAAAGAGACTAGGAATCCCCTCCTCTGTATTTTCCTCCCACAAGATTCAAGGTTTTTTGCTTTGACTCAGCCATTCTCCTCATAAGAGGGATTTTGGCTTTTGTTTAATAGGGATAGCTATTCCATCAATTGTTAAACTTACTTTTTGGAGGTAAGCCATACTTAAAGAGGAAAATTTGCATATAAAGTACACCAGAAAACAGAACACTGAAGAAATTGTTGTTTTCTGTTTTATGTCTCTGTTATATCCCATTCGAATGACAGTGGACACAGACAAGTTGGAGCTGGGAAATTAAGGCTGGATGACCTTCCTAACACCCTACGGTGAGCATAAATACAGGTATGTCTCTTAATGAGTCGAGTACTCAAACCACTGTGCTGCCACAGTCGCCAAACAGAATACTGATGAAGGCTTAGAGAATAAAATTATTTAAAGGAAAAGTAATTAAACATCAACCAGAGAAACAACATTAAATTAAGCAGAATTTTCTGTAAAAGTATGTTACTGCAAATCTACAATATTAAAAACTTAAATATTATTGCATGAAATATCAAACATTGCTAGACAGTATATGTAAAATCAGTTGTACAATAACAAAGTTGAGAGATTTTTTTAAAAGTACCACTTTAAAAGAAAAAGGATATATTCTTTAAGTACACGAACTTCTTTTACGAGAAATTCCTCATATTCTGGGGCAATCCAGCATCACTCCACAGTCCTGAATCCACACTTGAGTTGTACCAGAGAGCCAAACGGCTTCTTTCAAGACTGGAAGACCCACAGTAACTCTACCAAAGGGGCAACCAAACTGACGACTGAGATCCTCTTCTGTGCAGATGTAGAACTGAGAATCTAAAGCTCGTATACCACTGGCAGCAGTGACCATGCCCATTTCCATGGGCATGGAATACTTACCTTGGAATTCCAGGTTGTCTATGAGGGCTTCTCCCCCACGGCCATTATTGTATTCATAATCTCCCCCTTGAAGGCGTTCTCCAGGAGCATCAGAATTGACAACATCAAATAGCTTACTAAGTCGAAAGGAATGACCACGATCTCCCAAGCACAACAGTAAGAAGTTGTTGGCTCTACGAAGTTGACCCCAAAGGGAAATATAAACCCGGCCAAGGGTCTGGTCATCTGTTCCAATATCCAAAAACACCATTGGATTCTTTGTTGGTATCAAAGCATGGAGAACAGTTGACTGGAAAACAAAACATAACTATGTTAAACAATTAAAATATAAATTCAATGGAACCAGCTTTTCCAGAAAACTAAAAGGTCATTATATTTATATATTCACAGTGAAAGTGTGGTTGGTATAAGAATGACAGAAAAGTGCTTGCATTTGCTGGTTGTGCTATGATTTGTAGATTTGTATCTGCTGTAGTAGCTTAGTTGGTAAAGTGGCAAGAACATACAGCCTGCAATGCATGTTTAGTTGCCACTTAGTAGGGTGGCATGAACATATAGCCTGCAAAGCATGCTTGGTTGCCCTAATGTGCAACATGTGTTTCGTGGATAATAGTGTATTTTAAAATGTGTGTATGAGGAAATAAGATATCAGAGAGTGAATATGTGATAAGACCTTTACAGAATACAGTATGTTGAAATTTAAGAGAAATAGACGACACTACTTTATAGGTTCTGAATAGGAAGGAGAGACTTTGGTAACTTGTTTTGCAGACTGCTAAACCCTTATATTAAGGAAAGTTTCACTGAATATGACCTGTTTCACTGTAATAAGTGACACTGGGCATGACCTAATGCATTGTGAAGAGTAATATTGGACATGCACTGATTCATAGTAAAACGGCAAAGAAGACTAGAAGAACTATTATACATAACTAGATCAGATTTCTAAGTATCTCAAGCAAAGTTTAAGGTGAAATTTAGGGTACCTGACAATAAAGAAGCATTGATTAGATATAGGCAATATGTGTTCAGACAATGAGGATGGTGTGTAGAATATATATTTACTCAAAAGGATATGCATTACAAATATGTTGTGAAGTATATTTCAGTGTGTTACTATTACAAATCTAAAAAGAGTCATTTGCCAATTTGTACAGAGTTAATGTGACAAGTGCTGCAAATGTAGGAGGTGTTACAATATCTTGTGAAAGGATTAAAAATTATTATAAAATCAATAAGGAATGCTTAAAATACGGTCTTTTTTTAAATGTGTGACACCTTGACAGGCGAGAAAATTGCCCTCACTGGGCCCAGGTACCAAGTAAATATTGAGACAAAGAAAAATTAGAGGTATAAGGACAAGGTAGAAATAAGAGAATGATAAATAAAAAGACAGGCTGAAAGAATAGTGGAAGTAATGAAGACAGAGGCATGGCAGGATTAGGCCCAGAGATGACGATAGATCTGCATTTTGAAGGAAGATAGGTCATAAGAATTAGGAAAACACACAAGGAGGAAGAGAATTCCAGAGTCTGGAAGTAGAAGAGAAGAAGCAGCTACTACACCAACCAATCCACGAGCTACATTTCTCCACACTTTACTTGTGAGACGAGCATGCTTGGCGAGTGTTGTACTGCCTCAACCGCGGGGGAGGGATGCAACTCAACAAAACTAATCAAAGCAGTGATGAAGTAGTAACGATAGAAAAGAGAGTGGGATAATACCATACAGCGAAGAGAAAGAGAATCTAAATTAGAAGTAAGAAGAGGGTCACTGGTAAGTCTGATTGCCTTAAATATAACCCTATCAAGTATAAGAAGCACCCCAGATGTGGGAACAGTATTCTTAGCAGGGACAGATAATATCTTTACATATTTTAAGTAATTGATGAAAGGAAATGTAATGACAAAAACAAAATAGAATCCTCAATTGTTTAGATGCAGATTTAGAAATATGGGTTATGTAACTCCTCCAAGACAGACACGTTAGAGGCTATCTGAATTCCTAATATGTTAATAGAATTAAGAGGGTAAATTCAGTTTGTTCCAAAGATAATACGGCTATCAGGAGAAGATAAAGAGAGAGCCAGAAACAGTGACTTGGAGGCATTAAATTTATCTAAAAATTGGGTGCCCCACTCATATATTCTCTGTAAATCAAAGATTAGAGTAGAAGAAAAAGTGCTACGAGACTGATTAAGAGTAGCAGATGAAGACTGTAAAGAGATGGCAGAGGAAAAATTAAAGGTAAAATCGTCAGCAAAGTTGTGGAGAAGAGAGGAAGATGGGGGCTGAAGAAGATTGCTGATGAGGAGAAGGAACAGAGTTGGTGAAAGAACACAGACCTTTGGAACACCACTGATAACTGAGAATGAGCTAGATATTTTGCCGTTAACAACCACAGACATAAAACGAAGAGAATGGCTTTGTCAGTAAGATAGCAAACTGCAAAAATGTCAGGGCAAATTATTGGGGGAAAGCTTTAGTTATACAATTTTGTGGGAGGACTTTGGCTAAGTACCAGAAACACTTATTTGTGGGAGAGGAGTTAAGGCCATCAACTTTCCTCCATAAAAAGGAAGTTAAGATCTTCGAATCTGAGCAGTGCAGCAATTTCTAAGTGTAATAAAAGCAGAGCAAGTTAAATCAGTAGGAGAGGCATGGTACGACCAGTATGCCCAATCCCTGGCTTGTATAGCCAGGGAGTAGGCATTGTCAAACCAAGGTTTAGGGGAAGAAAGTTTTCATAGAAGGGGGATAAATCCCTGCATTTCCAAGGTTTTGATTTCGGCAACTTTTAGGGCTACCTGATCAGGGTTGTGGGTCCGAAAGCAGTTGTCATCTCATGGGAAATTAAAGAGAAAGTTACCTACATTAACACGTTGGGTACGCTCGAAGTGTCAAAGACGGCAATGAGGAGGAGGACTTGATGGAGGGAGAGTAAAAATGGAAGATATTAAGATCATAGAGTGGTCAGAGTTACCAAAAGGAGAAGTGCAGAATATGAATAGTTTGTAGGATCAGTTGTAAAGACAGGTCAAGAGTGTTAGCTGTGTGATCGTGGTGATCAGGAACACGAGTAGGATGTTTGCTAAACTGCCCAGATTGCGAATGTTTGAAAAAGCAAAGGCCTCACTTCCTCCCATATCAGTATGAGAAGAATGAAGCCACTCACTGTGGTGTACAATGAATTCTCTAATGTAGAGAACTTCAACATATGGGTGAGAAGATAGCAAGAACTCATGGCATTAGAGTAGATATTTAAAGAAGAACACAATGGCAGAGGAGTTGGGAGGGTAGTAGCAGAAGTACAGAAATATTGTGGCAGTGGAAAGACAGATCTTCAGCCAGAGAACAGCAAAGTCAGGAGATTCAAGGTCCATGAGCCTTGCAATAAGAGTGTTAGTGTTACAATAGGAAAGGAAACAATAATACAAATTATATTGAAAGATTTGAAATGGGCCAGGGGATCCACAGACAGACTGCTGTGTTTCAGGGAGAAGAAGGTTAGGGAGGGATGTACACATGCATTGTTCCATAGATGAAAGATTAAAGTTCAGACCACTGATGTTAGCATCTAGTGAAAGAAGCAGATCTATCAGGAGGTACGAGGTTATGGGCAGAACCATTACTACCACCAAGTGTGTCTACCTTCACACCAATAGTGGAGTCAACAATATCTTTGGAGATTCTTAGCACTCCTCCATGCTGGGTACCAGGTAAATAAGTTGTGAACCTTCCATAATTATAGTCTAGAAGAAAATTAGTTCTTTAAGGTAAAGGGTGCCCTAAAACGGGTGTTATGTCACATTTATCTGTACCATACTAAAATATTTTTGCTTCTCCCATCAAGGGTTCCCACACTGAGTCAACTGTCTCCATACCACCCTATTCCTTGCATCCTCCTCCACCATAAAACATCAAGAAACACCAACAGTACTGTATGGTAGCAGAGTTGGATTGACTGCTTTAAATAACTAGAAAAGATGGATAATGGGGGTATGTTGAAATAGATTTATAGGAACAGCATGCAAAAGTCTGTTCATATACATGACGAACACAGACTAGCCACAAGAGACAGGAATTATTAAAACTTATCTGCCTTTCCTACATTTCTGAGCAAGACATGAACTTTGACTATAGAATTTACTTTCTCAAAAGCCTTATGGTCAAATCCCATTTAAGATAATATTTTCATATTGTTTACAGGTGTTTTCACTTGTTGCAGTAATTGAATATATGTAAATAAAAGTAAAATGTGCATTTAAATGAGAGGAAAGCTAAAAAGGATAGTGAACGACTGGGTGTGTGAGGCTCCGTTCAACAGTGACCTTGACATCTAATAGGGGAAGAACCATCCAAAAGTTGAAATAATTTGCTGAAATGTGATAAACGTCCTCCCTCGATGTGACATCAGTGACACCAAGCCCTTACAATGACCAGAGTAAACAGAAGGGAACTTAAGGGCTAGTTTATGAATTCTGCTTAAGCATTAAGATGGTGGTGCTCTCATTTTACAATGCGAATACAAATACAGTAGCTGTAACCCCCTTGTAAGAGGGTGGCCGAGTTAAATCACTAGAAGCCAAACATGCACTGAACACTCCTCTCATCTCCTCATGGATAAAAGGGTGCCACACCATCCCCCCATATGCATTAACACAGCTGTGCACAAATTCCTATAATTAAAGATATTCATGTGAGTACTATATTTTGTTCTATTTCTTTTCTTAGCTAGAGTTTGACTATGATAGGCATATACTCAGAAAAAATAGTATTTAGTGCCTGTTACACTGAAAAATTAATACAATTCTGAAAGTTTAGGACACAATGACTATTACTATAAGTTTGATGTTCCCCCTTTAGCATTCCATTACCTATGCCAACCACAGATAATGTAGATAGCTAAGTAATCACCAATCTGCCAAAATGAGGATACAGACCTTTTTTCTGATATTTTTTAAAAATTACATAGACTCATCACCCACTTAAGCTATCCTGTGAGTGACCCAAGCAGGGTGATGGGGAGAGTTGTGGCAGCCCTTTATCCCCAAGGAGCTAAAAAGAATGTTCGAAGTATATTAGCTTCATGTGAATATGAGTGCTTTGATGCCCCCACTCCCCTTCCAAGGGGGATGGAAGCCTTTGTATGTGGTGTTGTTATTTTCATATCAACTGCAAACGATAATGGAAGCATTTGATATATTATTACAATATATATTTATTTCTAAAATAATAAATGTTATTGACAGGTAATGTCAATAACTCATATGCAAATCTGCCTATGAAGTTTTATAAATACTGTATAATTAATTGAATTAACTTTAAAGTTTTCTTTGGAAGATGTATTTTACAGTTATTTCGTCTAGTTAATTTACAATTATCTAGTTTTTCTTATAGCTCAACATACCCAGTTGAGTTAGTCCAAGTTACTGAGCCTTTCTGGATCCTGTAGAGGTGAATAACCCCAAAAACTCCATGTAAAGCTACATTTGGTTAGGTTAGGTTAGGATGGGTTGAGTCATGTCAGGTTAGATGACTTGCCTTGTAAACATGAATGAACCTAGAGCACTTTGGGGATACTCTTCTTTACAAGATACACCCTTCTTAAGTAATTGCTTACCTTGATTATGACATCATAAGGTAGTTCCTGAAACTGATGACAGTAGATGTGAAGACCCATGGATTCCCAAGCAATTCTTGATAGTAGTCCACCAGCCCCTTCAATACATATTGTCAAACTAGGCACCTAGAAAGATTATTTAAACATTAAGAGGAGCAAGCAGCTGGTGGATGCAGTAACTCGGTGGTAGAATGTGCAATGTGTGATACTCCAAACAAGGTTTTATCCTACCACAGGGCATTAGGAATGTAGCCAGCCCTAATTCCCCAGCTCCAACATATATGTGTTCATACCCATTTGAATTAGGACTCGAACATGTCTTTGTTCATCCCCATTCAAATAGGGAATAACTGTGACACAAAACACGTGCATTTAGTGGAGTAATCCCTCTCTGAATTTCAATTTCTAGCCACAAAAATAATTAAGGAACTTAACCTTTATTTCCATTATACAATGGGTATTCTGTTACTAATCTAGGAGTACACTTATAAGTAAAGGTTAAGGTAAAGGTTGCCGGGTTTTAGTTCCGATATTCATCCTCAGAACATCAGCCGGGGCAAGCCCCAACCCCCCACTGTGGTGCACAGCCACAGCAGTAACCTGCCAGTAAACAGCTTAAACTCTCGGTCTTGGACGGGAACCGATCTCTCGACCTTGTGAATGCCTTGCTCATTTTGTTTCAGTTGGCGCCAAACTGCTTCAGCATAATACAGCTTCAAGTCAAAAAAATACTTGTACAGTACTTCATCAACAAAAACTGTTTCCAAGCTTCCTAAGATGATGCCATGAATTCCTGAAACTGATGGCTCTATTGATTTGTTCTTGCAGAGGGGGAACAAGAATATAGCCTCAATGTTCCCCTGCGTATTGTAAAAGTTGACTAATTGGGGCAGAAAGACAGGAGTGGTAATTCCCTCCTTTGTATTATCCTCCCAAAAGGTGCAAAGTTTCTTGCTTTGACTCAGTCACCCTCCTTATAAGGTGGATTATGGCTATTGTATACACACATATGGTAGAAATAAGAATACTGTCTACATTTTCTCTGCATGTTGTTGGAAGTGATTTTAAAGGTAATATCTGGTGATGGAAGAGGAATAATTCCACTCTTGCATATTCTGAGTGTGCCAAGAGCTGACTAAATGGCACAGAGGAGTGGAAGACTGGCACTTCCTCCATCTATATGTTTTTCTTAGTAGGAAAGACGTGAAATAAGATCGGGTTTTTATTCACATTATTTCATGGCTTACATATTTTTACTGAGTTAACAGAGCGTTTGTGCTTGGCTTTGCAGCCCATAACAACTGACTGAACGCCAGTTGGGTCCAGAGAAACCTGCCCAGGAGTAGCTTCCTCGTCCAGGATTTGAACCCTATATCTATCAGTTTTAAGCCAGGTGTGCTAAACATTACAACAAATGGAACCCGTGCAGATGGGCAGAATACTATGAAACCCAGATACTTCACTTATATAAGGTGTGACCATCCTACTGGACTCTACGGGATATGGCCATTCGTTTAAAAATTATGAATATAAAAGAAACAAAAAGTTACATTACAAGAATAGTCTCTTACAAAGAGGGACCAAGTTGCTTTTTGTAGAGTGATTCATTTCAACTAGGAGTACTAGCCTCGCACTGATTATGAATCTATTTCACGATAAGCACGTGAATACTATGAATACAATTATTTGACTAAGAAGGGAAAATATGAAACAGAGGAGTATACAAGTTCTCATCTTCAGAGAAAACTCATAAGCGTTAAGGTACTCAATTTTTTCCTGTTTTCCCTTTGTAGTCAAAATAATCATATTGACATTAATTATACTCACATCAGTTATGCATGAAAGAGAGTAACACAATTTAGAAGAGAGCAGTATCTATTTCTGATGATCAGCCATAAACTGCTGGGTTCAGTTGAGTTGCTACAACTACAACAAAGGAATTGTGTTTGCTAATCAACAATACAACCTGCCTATCAATGCTCCCTCTGCCAGTTACTTTTGGTGAAAAAAAATTTATTGAGCATAGGATTACCAGCCGCTACATTCAAAGACCTTTTGGAGGTCCCTAGGGCAAGCATGGAATATGGGTGTGGAATGCTTTTTCCTCCACCACTAGAAATATGACACTTATAGACAGAAATAAGGTGCGGAATACCTTTTCCTCCACCACTATAAATATGATACTTATAGACAGAAATAAAGGTGTGGAATCTTTTTTCCTCCACCAATAACACGATACTTGTAGCCAGGGATACAAGTGTGGAATATTTTTTCTCCCACTACTATTAGTATGATAATTAAAGCTATCACCACCTGCCCAAAAATTATCTATTAACAATACCTGTAACAATTCTGTAGCTATTCTTTCCTTTTCTTCAGGTTCCATTTCAAACATGTCTTTCTCTTTCACAGGCATAGGATTTTTTTCCTTTTTCACTGCTTTCTTTTTCTTCTTTGGTTCCTCAATTACGCTTTTATCCGGTTCTTCTTTAGTCTCCTCCATAACTTTGACTTCAGTATCTTTGTTGTCGGTCACGACTTCCGTATTATTTTTACTGGCTATGGAAGTTTCCAAATCCAGTCCTTTAATATTTTGAGATTCGTCCTGCTTGTTTGTATCAGGGTCTTGATTTTCAATTTTCTTTGACAGGTCCATTGTTTGTGCTCTCTTCAGTGCATTTCTGGCTAACCTTCCTCTAGGTCTTTTAACTGGTGAAGTGGATGACAGCGATGATTTCTTGACATCAACTTTACTCTCGTTTTTGTTCTCTGTTGTATTTTCCTGACTAGGAGTTGCTTCTGTTATGTTTAAAGATCCTCCAGATGTTGATATCTCACTCTTCCCTCTGCTTCCT
>JAXCGZ010017873.1:0-35945 GCA_037179515.1 Halocaridina rubra | reverse complement strand
ATGATGTTTTCTTTTCATAATCCTCTTTGTACTCGTGAAAAAAGTGTTCCAACTTCGTTGGAAATTCACCTATCGCGGCCGGTCCCGGAACCGAACACCCGCGATAAACGAGGGATTACTGTATAGAGGGAGTCCTTATATAGCTTCGTTAGGAGTTACGTCATGTTGATTTTATGACAAACCATGCTAAATAAAAAAAAAAATTTCATCCATTTAGTTTTCATTTTTATATTTTCATAAATTTGTTTTTTTTCTAGTTTCCCTTACCCTTTCTTTCTGGTGGTCCTCTAGGGATTAAAAGTGTGCATGCGGCACCATCTCTTCTCCCTTCTTCACCCCTATCCTATTTCAACTTTCTCCTTCTTCTCTACAAAGCATCTCAAAAGTTCAAGACTATTAATTCTGATAATGATACTAATAATAATAATAAAAATAATAATAATAATAATAATAATATGATGTGAATAACAATAATAATATTAATAATAATATATCAATAATTATAATAATACTAACAATAATATGATATTTAATGATAATAATGATTATTACTACTACTACTACAATTACTTATACTACTACTGCTGCTACTATTACTACTACTACCACTACAACTACTAACACAAATAATAATAATACTATTAATAATAAGATGAAGAAGAAGAAAAAGAAGATTAATAATTCTGAGTAAGATAGCATTATTTTTCATACGAAAGGAGTTTTTGTCACAACATCACTTTTTATATTGACAATATTTGTGCCAATCAAATTTAAACCTAAAATTTTGAAAACATCACATTGTTTAACTGCTTTTTCCTTTTTATATATGCATAAATATATTTTTGTCTAGTTTCCCTTGCCCTTCCTTCCTGGTGGTCCTTTAGGAATTAAAAGCGTGCATGCGGTGCCATCACCTCTCCCTTCTTCACCCCAATCCTATCTCGACTTTCCCCTTCCTCTCTACAAGGCATATCAAAAATTGGTGGAGACTATTAATTCAGATAATAATAATAGTAATAAAAAATAAAAATAATAATAATAATAATAAAAATAATAATAATAATAATTACATGATATTAATAATAATAATAATAATAATAATACTAATAAAAATATTAATAATAATAATAATAATAATAATAATAAGTTTTTTGTCATAACATCACTTTTTTATATTAATAATATTCGTGCTGAATAAATTTAAACCTAAAATTTTGAAAAAATCACATTGTTTAACTGCTTTCTCTACCTAGCCCATTTATTAACCTAGGTGTCCTTGACTGAAATTTTGGAATACAGTAATCCCTCGCTATATCGAGATTCACCTTTCGCGAATTCAGTGCATCGTGGTTTATTTTGGTGAGCTTTATTTTTTTGCTGGGTATATGCGAGAATCCATAATATGTAGAAATATTAAAATTTCCAGTATTTTCAGCATTTTATTGAAAAAAAAAATTTCAATTATTCATTGATAAAAAAAAGTATTTCCCTGCCTAAGAATAATAGAGCAGTAAAAAATTGTAAAAAACACTAAATTGAAACATATAACTCTGCACAATAGAAAATACGACACCGGTATTGACATTTCAGAAATCACAAAGGGTCGCACCTACATGAGATAGTGCATATTAGAATTTACAGTATGTTCATTATTTTATTGATAAAAAAAAGTATTTCCTAGCCTAAGAATAATAAAACAGTAAACAATAGTAAAAACATTAATTTAAACATGTAACTCACAGTATTGCACCATGCAAAATACGATACCGGTAACGGCATTTCAGAAAACGAAAAGGGTCGCACCTGCATGACATTTTACATATTAAAATTCCAGTATTTTCATTATTTTATTGATAAAAAAAAAGTATTTTCTAGCCTAAGAATAATAAAACAGTAAAAAATAGTAAAAAACAAATTTAAACATGTAACTCACAGTATTGCACCATGTAAAATACTGTACGATAGAGTATTGGCATCTTGGAAAACGCAAAGGGTCTCCCTACATGATATACTGTAGTATATGGGATGCTAGTGGCTGATGGGTGGGAGACGATAAATCAAAGAATTGTTTTTTTGTATGTTCTGTATCATGGGGTCTGACTGGCTTTTTGATTGAAACTCCATTCTTCCAGCATCTTCAATTGTCTCGCCTCACCCGTTCAGTCTACTCACGTGTGCGCCGTTAGCGTTGTGCTTCTTAATACGTTGTGCTTGTGATATTGTGAAACTTTTGAATTCAACCTCTGCAATGTCTCCCAAACGTCCTTCATCTTTTACGGCTTCTAGTAGTAAGCCTAAGCAGCAAAGAAAGATCTTGACCATAACAGAAAGGGTAAAACTGTTAGATATGCTGAAGGAAGGAAGAAGGTTCTTAGATGTCGGCCGCCATTTCGGCATCAACGAATCTACCGCTTGATACATCAAAAGGACGAGGTAAATATCAGGAAAACAGTGACTATTACTTTTAATAAAACAGCAAAGAGGATCATAACACCCCACAATACGATAATAGTGCGGATGTAATCTGCTTTGGTCCTGTGGATTGCTGATTGCAGGAAGTAGAACATCAGCTTAGACACCAGTATTACACAAACAAAGGCGAACAAGCTGTACGAGACATTTGCTGCAAACAAACCCGACGACAACAGTGGCGACCGTGAGGAGAAGGAGAAAGAAAAAGAAATCGCGACCCACAACCAGGATCCTCCAGCGATTCTCCACCGAAGAAACAATCGTTCGTTACAAGCAAGGGATGGTTCGCCAAATTTCAAAAATGTTATGGCCTAAAAAGCATTTCGGTGCACGGCGAAGCTGCCTCTGCAGATACAACTGCAGCTGAAGAATATGTAAATAACAACTTCAAGAAAATTATCGCTGAAGGTGAATATGCTCCAGAGCAAGTATTTAACATGGATGAGACTGAGTTATTTTGGAAGAGAATGCCGTCTCGCACTTTTCTGTTCAAGGAAGAAGCTAAAGCTCTGAGATTTGAAGTGCACAAAGACCGTGCTACCCTTGTCATGTGCGGGAATGCTGCGGCCATCATGTTAAAGCCCAGGCTTATCTACAAGTCTAAGAACCCAAGGGCTTTAAAGAATAAAAATAAGAATCTGCTGCCAGTGTATTGGATTCATAACCCTAAGGCCTGAATCACGGAAAGCCTCACATCAGACAAGTTTCACCAATGCTTTATCCCTCAGGTCTAACTTTATCTTGCAGAGAGGGGCCTTAAATTTAAAGTCCTTCTTTTGATGGATAATGCTGGTGGCCACGCAACTCATCTCCAATATGACGTTCTTCAAGTAGAGTTCCTGCCACTGAATACAACATCACTGATTCAGCCTATGGATCAAGGCGTTATTCGTGCGTTCAAGGCCCTCTACACACGAAATGCCCTGGCGAACCTGGTTGACTCCATGGATGCGGACAAAGAATTCGCACTGAAAGCATACTGGCGTAACTACACGATTGCTACATGCCTTCAAAATATTCAGAATGCAATCAAAGAGATGAAGCTGGCCACAATCAATGCCAGCTGGAAGAAATTGTGGCTCGAAGTCATCTAAAACTACAAGGGATTCGCTCCTGACGAAGTCCATAACTCTGCAGTTGCAAAAGCTGTGAAGTTGGCTGCATTGCTAGGAGGAGAAGGCTTTAAAGATATGACTCATGAAGACGTGAATGAACTGATCAACTGCCACTCGCAGCCATTGACTGATGAAGACTTGGAGGAAATGACAAAAGCAGCGAGAGAAGAAGAGGAAGAAGAACAACCAGAGGAAATGCATGAAGAAGTCGAAGAACCTGGCCTTACACTTGAACGTCTGGCAGCCATGAATAACATGGCAAAAGAACCCCAACAACTGTAACAGGACCAAGATGATAATATGGTTCATTCGGTGCACTTCTGTAATATTATCGACGATGCCATTACTGCTTACAAGACCATCTTCACATAAAACAAGAAACACCAACAGCAACTCCAGTCATTGACTGTGAAGTATGTACACGCCATCATCACGTCATTCATGGTAAGCTTACCTATCAAATTCATATAAATTTACGCTTGCACGCTGTTATTAAAAAAGTAAAGGGTGGTTTGTTAACAGTGCAGGGAAGGTTTATACAGTAAAAGTAAAACTAAATGTAAAATACCTATGAATATATGGTGCTCCTACTTCGCGGATTTTCACCTATGCAGCGGGTCCCGGAACCAAACCCCCGCAATAAACAAGGGAGCACAGTAAACTGCTTGGTAACTGCCAAGTAAACATTGGACTTTTTTAATTACCCAATTAAACAGATCGTTATGGTTTACAGTAATCTTTTACCCGTATCAAGTAAAGGGTTCATCTTCAATTATATTACTTTTTAATTTTTAATTCCGCTTTACCGATGTGTACGTGTATCTTAAATAATTAAGTTCAGTAATTTTTTTTTTTATATACCCATCCATCGAATATATATACAGTATATACACCTAGTTCTCAGAAAAACGCCTAGATAGGTTCTCAGAAGTGTCGGGTAAATGGAAAATCGCGTGAAAAAACAAGTTATTTTCCATAGGAAACAATGATAAAGGGCATAGATACGCTCCAAACCTTACACAGACACACCATGACAAAGATATAAGATAAGTAAAAATCATATTTTATTACAACATAGTAAAGCAGAAAGCCCTGTATGATTTTTAAGAGTATACAAAAGAGATTCATATTCACTTTACTGCTAGAAATTAACATACATTACTGTACTGTACTCTATTATGCAGTGGGCAACAGTCATACAGTACACTGGGACATGCATGGTGGCCGTGAGCAAGTAACTTATGAGGTAGAAGAGGAGGAGGATGCAGGAGAACGAACCTCTATCTGCAAATGTAAACAAAGATAAAATAAAAATTATAAATAACCTAAGCAAGACTAAAAAACGAAAAAAATATTAATTATGCAATACCTAAATCTACCATATGACCGATTAACAAAACTTAATCAACATCCTCTAAAGAGGCGCAGAGTTAGGGGGGATATGATTGAGGTGTATAAATGTTTTAAAGGGATTAACAAGGGTGATATTAAAAAAAGTTTCAAAAATTCATGATCAAACCAGAACTCGTAATGGGTAATGGATTTAAACTTGATAAATTTAGGTTCAGAAGGGAAATTGGTGAAAATTGGTTTGGTAATACCGTAGAGTAGCTAATGAGGATTCCTAGTAGGATAATAAATGCCAATACCTGTATATATATATATATATATATATATATATATATATATATATATATATATATATATATATATATATATATATATATATATATATATATATATATATATATATATATATATATATATATATATACAGTGTTCCCCCGGTTATTCGCGTTTCTTGATTCGCGTTCTCCCTGTATCACGTTTTTTTTTTGGATAAATTATTATTTTATTTTATGGGTATATGCAAAAATATTAAAATATTAAAATATTAAAAAAAAAATTTCTCAGTATTTTCATTTTTGTATTGAAAAAAACATATTTCATTATCTAATTGATAAAAAAAATCTATTTCCCAGCCTACAAATAATAAAACAGTAAAAAATAGTAAAAAGAATAAATTTAGATAGATAGATAGATAGATACGTTTATTGGCCACCTCTTTTGAAAAGTATAATCTTTACAAAAGGAATATTTGGTCCAAATTACAATGAATAAATACAATAGATTTTGTACAAGCATCAAATAAGTAAATGAATTTTAAATTAATATACATTGTACTAATAACTGAATGATATACGTACGTACAGTATAACTCACGGTATTGCATCATGCGAAATAGTGTTCGATAGCGTACAATGTATTGGGGTTGCAGCTATGTGAGCTAGCATATATATTTATATTTCCAGTAGTTTCATGATTTTATTGATAAAAAAAA
This sequence comes from Halocaridina rubra, assembly GCA_037179515.1. NCBI lineage: Eukaryota > Metazoa > Arthropoda > Malacostraca > Decapoda > Atyidae > Halocaridina > Halocaridina rubra. The sequence goes on along the minus strand of JAXCGZ010017873.1, from coordinate 30,017 downwards.
ACGTATTTCTTAGCCTAAGAATAATAAAAAAGTAAAATATAGTAAACAGTACTGCACCACGTAAGATACGATACCGGTATCAGTGTTTCGGAAAACACAAAGGCTCTCACCTACGTGACCTAGTGAATATTAAAATTTTCATTATTTTATTGATAAAACAAGTATTTCCTAGCCTCAGAATAATAAAACAGTAAAAAATAGTAAAAAAACATAAATTTAGATATACGTACGTACAGTATAACTCACAGTATTGCATCATGCGATATATGTAGTGTCCGATAGCTACGTGAGCTAGCATATACATAAATTTAGAAATACGTACGCACGTACAGTATAACTCACTGTATTGCATCATGCGAAATAGTGACCGATAGTTACGTGAGCTAGCATATATATTTATATTTCCAGTAAGTTCATGATTTTATTGATAAAAAAACGTGTTTCTTAGCTTAAGAATAATAAAACAGTAAAAAATAGTAAAAAGTATTGCACCACGTAAAATACGATACCGGTATCAGTGTTTCGGAAAACGCAAAGGCTCTCACCTATGTGACCCAGTGAATATTAAAATTTTCATTATTTTATTGATAAAACAAGTATTTCCTAGCCTAAGAATAATAAAACAGTAAAAAACATAAATTTAGATATACGTACGTACAGTATAACTCACAGTATTGCATCATGCAATATATGTAGTGTCCGATAGCTACGTGAGCTAGCATATATATTTATATTTCCAGTAGCTCTCACCTACGTGAGATAGTTCATGTTTTTTAACAGTGCAGGGAGGGTTTATACAGTACGTAAACTTAAAAATAATTGTAAATGAGTATGTCATGTAATAACCACTTCATTCACCATAATTTTATCTATCACATTCATATAAATTTACGTTGCATGCTGTTATTTATGAAGTAAAGGGTGGTTTGTTAATAGCACAGGGAGGGTTTATACAGTGTAAACGTAAAAATATATTAAAATATCTATGTAAATAGGCTGATCCTACTCCGCGGATTTCCTGGTTCGCGCCGGGTCCCGGAACCGAACTACCGCGGTATGGGGGGGAACACTGTATATATATATATATATATATATATATATATATATATATATATATATATATATATATATATATATATATATATATATATATATATATATATATATATATATATATACTTGTGTAATGTGCGACTTTTGAAGACCTTTTTTTGAAGCTAATTTTAGGGGAGTCGCATCATACATGAGGTATAAATAAATGTAAGTACTACTGGCCTAGGCTACGCCACTGACCAAACTATATATTCATTTACTCTAGTCAAAAGTACATGATTTTGATAAAAGCAATGTTTTACTTAACTGTATCCAATAATAATGTATGTAATATTCACATGTTAGTATCGTAATATAAAACACAAACATAGCGAATATTTATAAGAAATTTTGCTAATCAAGCTACCATCTATGTCTATGCTTTTCCAAATCAGCTGATTGTTGTAAAATAAAGAACGCAAAAAATATTTTCTTTTACTTGTTGAAAGAAACAATTATTACTCGAACTATTATTTTCATTTTAGCATATAAAGGTATTTAAACATTTATTAAAGTAAAAAGACATGCATAAATTTATTAATTAATTAAAATCCCTCGAAGTCACTCTCTGTATCGATAAATAAGGCTTCGAATTCTTCGTCATCTAGGCAATCATCATATTGATCATCTTCCAAATCTTCGATAATTTCATCTTCTACATCTTCGTAAATGGCATCATCTTCACTTCCGTTCATAGCATTTGATAAGCCACATTTTTTAAATGCTTTAACTATCAAATTTGTTTCTATCTCAGTCCACGATTCTTTCACCCAAACACAGGAGAGGCAAATCCGGAGCCTTCATCCTCCCCCCCTTCGTGAATGTTTTCTCCCCTTCCAACATCCATTCATTCCGTTTCTTTCGGATGTTGTCTTTAAATGGCTTGTTGATGGATACGTCAAGAGGTTGAACAAGGCTAGTCAAACCACCGGGGATTACTGCTATATCAGTGTTTGTCTCTCGAACAGCTTTTGAAACTGAGTCTACTAGATGTGACCAAAACATGTCCCACACAAGTAAACTTTTTTCTTTCCTTAAACCACCTGGCCTTGATGCCCAAACTTTCTTTAGCCAAATCTTGCATCCTTCATCGTTCATCCACCCTTTTTCATGTACGTGGACAACAATACCATCCGGGAATTTTTGCTTAGGCTTCAATTTTCGTTTGAAGATAACCATTGGTGAAAGTTTCGTTCCATCTGCCATACATGTTAAAACAACTGTAAAATGTGTTCTTTCATGCCCCGTAGTTTTAATTAAAATACTTTTCTCTCCCATTTTATTAACTGTCGAGTTTGAAGGCATATCAAAGTTTAATGGAGTTTCATCCATGTTGCCAATGCACGATAATTTATAGTCATTAGCTTTGCGATGTTTGATTACAAAGGATAGGAAATTATTGATTTTTTCTTCTAGTTCTTTTGGAAGTTTTTGTGCAATTTTGGTTTTTCTTCTTAGGACAAAGTTGTTCCTTTTCATAAACCGAGTACACCATCCTGCACTTTCAGTAAATTCAGGAATGCCTAAGTTTCTTGCTTCTTTAATTGCATAACATCTAATATTACTTTGTGTTATAATAAAACCATTTTCTCAGTTTTCTGACACCCACCTTGCCACTCTACCTTCTAAATGTGGCCATTTACACTTAGATCCACGATTTGCACATTTATAAGGAGTTACCACTAATTTCTCTTTTTGTTTTCTCCAGCTTCGGACACAGCTTTCCCCAATGCCAAACAGCTTAGCAGCTTGAACATTGTTTTTTCAGCTTGAGCTATAACTTGCAGCTTAAATTTAGCAGTGTATTTCCTTACTGATCTTTTCTCCATGGTGACTTTGGGTATAATGTAAAAAAATAAATCAGGCCTATTCTACTTCACGTCATTTGTACCAGAAGTACAGTAATTGTTTAATAACATAAAATTGTTGAAATGAAATAAAACAGCTGTTAGCCAATTCCATTGATAGCAATAACCGCTGATTCTCGTTCAGTTGTTTATATTGTTTTTTACTTTTTCTTAAGTACAGTAACTGTTTACTGTCGTACGATGGTTGAAATGAAATAAAACAGTTGTTAGTCAATTCCTTTGATAACAATAACAGGTGTTTCTCGTTCATTTGTTTGTATTGCTTTTTACTTTTTTTAAGAACAGTAATTGTTTACTGTCGTACGATTGTTGAAATGAAATAAAACAGCTGTTAGCCAATTCCATTGATAACAATAACAGCTGTTTGTCGTTCAATTGTTTATATTGTTTTTTTACTTTTGTTTAAGTACAGTAATTGTTTATTGTCGTACGATGGTTGAAACTAAATAAAACAGCTGTTAGCCAATTCCATTGATAACAATAACAGCTGTTTCTCATTCAGTTGTTTATATTGTTTTTTACTTTTTTTAACTTAAAGATGGGGTAAGGAGTGAGAAGAAAAGAGGTTAGTGTATAGTGACTTGGTCTTTCAAAAAAGACTCTCGCATGATATACGAGATACATGATAAAATTAATTTTTATGGGTGAAAATTTGGCGGTCGCACAATACGTGAGATAGCACATTACATGAGTATATATATATATATATATATATATATATATATATATATATATATATATATATATATATATATATATACCTTGTTCTCAAAATAACGCCTAGATAGGTTCTCAAAAGTGTCGGGTAAGAGGAAAATCGCGTGAAAAGACGAGTTATTTTCCATAGGAAACAATGATAAAGGGCATAGATACGTTCCAAACCTTACATAGGCACACCATGCCAAAGATATAAGATAAGAAAAAAACATATTTTATTACTACATAGCAAAGCAGAAAGCCCTGTATCTGTTTTTAAGAGTATACAAAAGATATTCATATTCACTTTACAGCTAGAAATTAACATACATTACTATACTTTACTCTATTATGCAGTGGGCAACAGACATGCATGGTGGCAGTGAGCAAGTAACTTATGTGGTAGAAGAGGAGGAGGATGCAGGAGAACGAACCTCAATCTGCAAATGTATACAAAGATAAAATAAGAATTATAAATAACCAAAGCAAGACTAAAAAACGAAAAAAAAAAATTAATTTTGCAATGCCTAAATCTACCATATGACATATTAAAAAACTTAATCTACATTCTCTAGAGAGACACAGAGTTAGGGGGGATATGACTGAGGTGTATAAATGGTTAAAAGGGGTTAACAAGGGTGATATTAATAAAGTTTAAAAAATTCATGATCAAACCAGAACTCGTAATGGGTAATGGATTTAATCTTGATAAATTTAGGTTCAGAAGGGAAATTGGTGAAAATTGGCTTGATAATACCGTAGAGTATTCCTAGTAGGATAAATGCCAATACCTTTTTTTTTTATTTAGTTTTTTTTTTTTAGGATGAGATAGGATAGGAGGGGGAAAAAAGGGAGGGGATTAAGGATATAAGGGAATTGGAGGGAAAAGCACGAAAATTAAATAAAGTAAGAGAGAAAAAATAGAGGGGCAGACCCTCGTGGTAAGTTTTGATCTGGAATCCAGATTCTGAATTGTAATACTTAGACACCTTCAAATGTAGATTAGATAGACATATGACAGAGGTATGGTGGGTTTATATATAAAGTATAATGATGATGATCTTTTCTTATCGTAATTCTCTTTGAACTGGTGGAAGAAGCCTCCGCAGGCACTTATTTAATATATTATTTTTTTTCTCTTTTTTTAATACAGTAAATAAGCGCCCGCGGAGGCTTCTTCCACCAGTACAAAGAGGATTACGATAAAATGAGATCGTCATCATTATACATTATATATACACCCACCCTATTGGGTAGAATAGAATGTTGGAGAGAGGAGAGAGAGAGAGAGAGAGAGAGAGAGAGAGAGAGAGAGAGAGAGAGAGAGAGAGAGAGAGAGAGAGAGAGAGAGAGAGAATCTTTAATTAACTCTTGTTCATTCAACCAAAACTACATTATTTATTGTAAAAATAATGGTTTAATTACAAATTCGTAATAATAATAATAATAATAATAATAATAATAATAATAATAATAATAATAATAATAATAATAATATCCACAATCATCATCAAAGGAAAATTATTGTTAAAAATAATAATAATAATAATAATAATAATAATAATAATAATAATAATAATAAGATCTAAAGAGAATTTTTGGAATAGACATCATGAGAGTAATGCAGAGGTATATTAAAACCCAGCAGAGAGCTGGATATTCATTACACATCTTTTATAATCCCTTCACATCTGACAGGTCATTACACTCGCCATCTGTTTCTCTTTACAGCCTGATAAAGGCTGTTTTATTTTATCATTTTTTTGGTCCATCCTGGTGTCACAATATAAATTTTTTTTTTTTTTTTTTTTTTGCGTTATTCGCGAATTCCGAGTTTTTTACTATTATTTTTGGGGGCGTTATTGCAATTTCGCATATAAAAAAATCGCGTATAAAAGGAACAAGGTGTATATATATATATATATATATATATATATATATATATATATATATATATATATATATATATATATATATATACAGTGTTGCCTCCATTATCGCGGTAGTTTGGTTCCAGGACCCGGCGAGAACCAGGAAAATCGTGAAGTAGGATCAGCATTTAAAAAAAAAAAAAAAAAAAAAATTTAAGATGATTATGACACCAGGACAGGCCAAAAATTATAAAATAAAACGGCCTTTATCAGGCTGTAAAGAGAAACAGAGATGGAGAGTGGGATGACCTGTCAGATGTGAAGGGATTATAAAAGATGTGTAATGAATATCCAGCTCTCTGCTGGGTTTACTATACCTCTGCAGTACCTTCATGATGTCTATTCTAAAACTTCTCCTTAGATCTTATTATTATTATTATTGGCAACAATAATTTTCCTTTGATGATGATTGGGGAGATTATTATTATTATTATTATTATTATTAATATTATCATCATCATTATTACTACAGATTCGTAATCAAACCATTATTTTTACTATAAATAATGTAGTTTTGGTTGAATGAACAAGTGTTACTTAAAGATTCTCTCTCTCTCTCTCTCTCTCTCTCTCTCTCTCTCTCTCTCTCTCTCTCTCTCTCTCTCTCTCTCTCTCTCTCTCTCTCTCTCTCTCTCTCTCTCCAACATTCTATTCTACCCAACCCCCCACACTCTCTTTGTCCCAGCCAACTAGGGAGGGGCACTTTACACAGTTATTAAAAGTAAATAAACCAACAGATGTACAAACAATGATGAATCCCCTTAATAATAATAATAATGATGATGATGATAATAATTCCACAATCATCATCAAAGGAAAATTATTGTTGCCAATGATAATAATAGTAATAATAATAATAATAATAATTATAATAATAATAATAAGATCTAAGCAGAATTATTGGAATAGACATCATGAAAGTAATGCAGAGGAATATTAAAACCCAGCAGAGAGCTGGATATTCATTACACATCTTTTATAATCCCTTTACATCTGACAGGTCATTACACTCTCTATCTCTGTTTCTCTTTACAACCTGATAAAGTCTGCTTTATTTTATCATTTTTTGGCCCATCCTGGTGTCACAATAATCTTTAAAAAAATATATATATATATATATATTTATTTATTTATTTTTTGCCAAAAATAAAACCGCGATACAGTGAGAACGCGAACCAAGAAACGCGAATAACCGGGGTAACACTGTATGTATATATATATATATATATATATATATATATATATATATATATATATATATATATATATATATATATATATATATATATATATATATTATATTTACAGTAATCCCTCGTTTATCGCGAGGGTTCGGTTCCGGGGCTGGCTGCGATAGGTGAATTTCCGCGAAGTAGGAATACCTTAAAAAAAAAAAAAAAAAAATTCCTTTCTTTTTTTTATTTTTACACTTCTTCTACGAGTACAAAGATGATTACGATAGGAAAAGTTCATAATCATCATTTTATATATATATATATATATATATATATATATATATATATATATATATATATATATATATATATATATATATATATATATATATATATATATATATATATATATATATATATATATATATATATATATATATATATATATATATATATATATTGGTATTACAAAGCCAATTTTCACTAATTTCCTTTCTGAACCTAAATTTATCAAGCTTAAATCCATTATCCATTACGAGTTCTGGTTTGATCATGAATTTTTTAAACTTTATTAATTATCACCCTTGTAATGACCTGTCAGATGTGAAGGGATGATAAAAGATGTGAAATGAATATCCAGCTCTCTGCTGGGTTTTAATATACCTCTGCATTACTTTTATGATGTCTATTCCAAAAATTCTCCTTAGATATTATTATTATTATTAATATTTTTAACAATAAATTTTCCATTGATGATGATTGTGGAGATAATTATTATTATTATTATTATTATTAATTTCATTATTATTACGAATTTGTAATTAAACCATTATTTTTTTAATCTGTCATAAGGTAGATTAAGGAATTTCATTATTAATATTTTTTTTAGTATTTTCAGTCTTGCTTTGTTATTTATGATTTTTATTTTATCTTTGCTTACATTTGCAGATAGAGGTTCGTTCTCCTGCATCCTCCTCCTCTTCTACCGCATAAGTTACTTGCTCACGGCTACCATGCATGTCCCAGTGTACTGTATGACTGTTGCCCACTGCATAATAGAGTACAGTACAGTAATGTATGTTAATTTCTAGCTCTAAAGTGAATATGAATATCTTTTGTATACTCTTAATAATAGATACAGGGCTTTCTACTCTGCTTTGTAGTAATAAAATATGTTTTTTACTTATCTTATATCTTTGGCATGGTGTGTCTATGTAAGGTTAGGAACATATCTATGCCCTTTATCATTGTTTCCTATGGAAAATGACTCGTTTTTTCACGCGATTTTCCATTTACCCAACACTTCTGTGAACCTATCTAGGCGTTATTCTGAGAACTAGGTGTATATATATATATATATATATATATATATATATATATATATATATATATATATATATATATATATATATATATATATATATATATATATATATATATATATACACAGTAATCCCTGGCTCTATCGTGATTCACCTATCACGGATTTTTTTTTCCGTTTTTTTTTTTTCCCAAGATGATTATGACACCAGGATGGGCCAAAAGATGATAAAATAAAAAAGCCTTTATCAGGCTCTAAAGAGAAGCAGAGATGGAGAGTGTAATGACCTGTCAGATGTGAAAGGATTATAAAAGGCGTGTAATGAATCTCCAGCTCTCTGCTGGGTTTTAATATATCTCTGCATTACTTTCTTGATGTCTATTCCAATAATTCTCCTTAGATCTAATTATTGTTGTTATTATTATTATTATTATTATTATTATTATTATTATTATTATTATTATTATTAATATTATTATTATTATTATTATTATTATTATTACTACTATTGGCAACAATAATTTTCCATTGATGATGATTGTGGAGATTATTATCATCATCAATAATATTATTATTATTATTATTATTATTATTAAGGGCTCATCATTGTTTGTACATCTGTTGGTTTATTTACTTTAATAACTGTGTACAGTGCCCCTCCCTAGTTGGCTGGGACAAAGAGAGTGTGGGGGGTTGGGTAGAATAGAATCTTGGAAAGAGAGAGAGAAATCTTTGATTAACTCTTGTTCATTCAACCGAAACTACATTATTTATTGTAAAAATAATGGTTTAATTACAAATTCGTAATAATAATGAAATTAATAATAATAATAATAATAATTATCTGTACAATCATCATCAATGGAAAATATATTGTTAAAAATAATAATAATATTAATAATAATAATAATAATAATAATAATAATAATAATAATAATAATAATAATAAAAGTAATAATAATAATAATCTCCACAATCATACTCAAAGAAAAATTAGTGTTATAAATAATAATAATAAAAATAATAATAATAATAATAATAATAATAAGATCTAAGGAGAAATTTTGGAATAGATATCATGAGAGTAATGCAGAGGTATATTAAAACCCAGCAGAGAGCTGGATATTCATTACACATCTTTTATAATCCCTTCATATCTGACAGGTCATTACACTCTCTATCTGTTTCTCTTTTCAGCATGATAAAGGCTGTTTTATTTTATCATTTTTTGGTCCAACCTGGTGTCAAAAAAAAAAAAAAAAAAAAAAAAAAAAATAATAATAATAATAATAATAATAATAATAATAATAATAATAATAATAATAATAATAATAATAATAATAATAATAATAATAATAATAATAATAATAATAATATATATATATATATATATATATATATATATATATATATATATATATATATATATATATATATATATATATATATATATATATATATATATATATATATATATATATATATATATATATATATATATATATATTTTAAGGTGTTCCTACTTCACGAAAATACACCTATCGCGCCGGGTCCCAGAACCTAACCCTCGCGATAAACGAAGGATCACTGTATATATATATATATATATATATATATATATATATATATATATATATATATATATATATATATATATATATATATATATATATATATATATATATATATATATATATATGAATAATTTTTTTTTTTACCCCCAACCGGGACTTGAACCTAGGACTTATGTTTATTAAGCCAAGGCGCTACCAACTACACACCACAGAAGGTTAAAAGGAATCCAACCTTATAGCTTATATCTGCTATACTCAGGAATGAACGCATTCTATCTGAATGCCACTATGTTTATATTACAGATTCCCCAACCTCACTCGTGGCTATATATATATATATATATATATATATATATATATATATATATATATATATATATATATATATATATATATATATATATATATATATATATATATATATATATATATATATATATATATATATATATATGAATAATTTTTACCCCGACTGGTACTCGAACCTAGGACTTAAAATTACTAAGTCAAAGCGCTACTAACATATATATATATATATATATATATATATATATATATATATATATATATATATATATATATATATATATATATATATTAGTGTTTCTTCGTTTATCGCGAAGGTTCGGTTCCGGGACCCGGCACGAGACATGAATTTTCGCGAAGTAGGATCACCCTATATGTACATAGATATTTTAATTTATTTTTACGCTTACACTGTATAAACTGTATAAACCTTCCCTGTCCTGTTAAGAAACCACCCTTTACTTAATAAATAATAGCATGCAAGCGTAAATTTATATGAAAGTGATAGGTAAACTTACTGTGAATGAGGTGGTAATGACATGACATACTCATGTACATAGGTATTTTACAATTATTTTTACGTTTACTGTATAAACCCTCCATGCACTATTAAAAAACCACCCTTTACTTTATAAATAACAGCATGCAACGTAAATTTATATGTACGTGATAGGTAAACTTACCGTGAATGAGGTGGTAATGAGTTTGTAGGCGCCAGATGAAATTATTCCGCAGCCAATAACCGCTTTACGGGTCTTATTCATTAAGGCCAAAATAGCGGCCGACATCCGTAAGCCTTTTTCCTTCTTTCAACATAGCTAAGAGTTTCACCTTATCTGTTATGGTTAACATCTTCCTTTGCCGCTTAGGCTCACTACCAGAAGCCTTAGAAGATGAAGGATGCTTGGGAGGCATTGCAAAGGTTAAAATACGCGAGTAAAAAAATCACAAGCAAAACGTGAACGGCGCACACGTGAGTTAGACTGAAAGAGTGAGGCGAGACAATGGAAGATGGTGGGAAAACCAAACTTCAATGAAAAAGCCAATCAGACCCCATGATACAGATCTCTCACTCTTTCAGCCAATAGCATTCCAAGCACTATATCACGTAGGTGCGAGCCTTTGTCAGAAACGCTGATACCGGTATCGTATTTTACATGGTGCAATACTGTTAGTATTTATGTTTTTTACTATTTTTTACTGTTTTATTATTCTTAGGCTAAGAAATACATATTTTTATCAATAAAATCATGACACTACTGGAAATTTTAATATATATGCTAGCTCACGTAGGTGCGACCCCAATACATTGTACACTATCGGACAGTACTTCACATGATGCAATACTGTGAGTTATATATCTAACTTTATGTTTTTTACTATTTTTTACTGTTTTATTACTCTTAGGCTTGGAAATACTTGTTTTATCAATAAAATAATGGAAATTTCAATATGTACTAGCTCACGTAGGTGCGACCCTTTTCGTTTTCCGAAACGCTGATACGGGTATCGTATTTTACATGGTGCAATACTGTTAGTATTTATGTTTTTTACTATTTTTTACTGTTTTATTATTCTTAGGCTAAGAAATATATTTTTTTATCAATAAAATTAAGAAACTACTGGAAATATTAATATATGCTAGCTCACGTAGGTGCGACCCTTTACGTTTTCCGAAACGCTGATACCGGTATCGTACTTTCTATGGTGCAGAGTTACATGTTCAAATTTATGTTTTTTTTACTATTTCTTACTGTTTTATTATTCATAGGCTGGTAAATAAATTTTTTTTATCAATCATATAATGAAATTTTTGTTTTCAATAAAAAAATTAAAATATTGAAAATTTTTATTTTTCTAATATTTTAATATTTTTGCAAATACCCCCCCAAAAAAAATAATTGCCAAAAAAAATCGCGATACAATGAATTCGCAAGGGAAGAAACGCGATAGAGCGAAGGATCACTGTATATATATATATATATATATATATATATATATATATATATATATATATATATATATATATATACACCGTGTTACCTACCTTATTGCGGTAGTTCGGTTCCGGGACCTGGCGCGAACCAGGAAATCCGCGGAGTAAAATCAGCCTATATGTACATAGATATTTTAATGTATTTTTACGTTTACACTGTATAAACCCTCCCTGTTCTGTTAAAAAAACACCCTTTACATTATAAATAACAGCAAGCAACGTAATTTTTTATGAAAGTGATAGGAAAACTTACCGTGAAAGAGGTGATGATGACTTGACATACATAGGTACAGTATTTTACAATAATTTTTACGTTTACGTAAAATAGCGGCCGACATCCACAAATTCTTTTCCTTCCTTCAACATATCTAAGAGTTTCACTTTATCTACAATGGTTAACATTTTCCTTTGCTGCTTAGGCTCACTACAAGAAGCCTTAGAAGATGAAGGATGCTTGGGAGGCATTGCAAAGGTTAAAATAAGCGAATAAAAAAATCACAAGAAAAACATATTAAAAATAATAAGCACAACGTGAATGGCGCACACGAGTGAGGCGAGACAATGAAAGATGGTGGAAGCCTTTGTCCGAAACGCTGATAGCAGTATCATATTTTACAGGTTGTAATACTGTTAGTATTTATGTTTTTTACTATTTTTTACTGTTTTATTATTCTTAGGCTAAGAAATACGTTTTTTTATCAATAAAATCATGAAACTACTGGAAATATAAATATATATGCTAGCTCACGTAGCTGCGACCCCAATACATTGTACGCTATCGAACACAGGCAAAACGTTTAATAAGCACAACGTGAACGGCGCACACGTGAGTTAGACTGAACGAGTCTTTGTCCAAAACGCTAATAGCGGTATCGTATTTTACATGTTGCAATACTGTTAGTATTAATGATTTTTACTATTTTTTACTGTTTTATTATTCTTAGGTTAATAAATACGTTTTTTTTTATCAATAAAATCATGAAACTACTGGAAATATACATATATATGCTAGCTCACAAAGCTGCGACCCCAATACATTGTACACTATCAAACACTATTTCGCATGATGCAATACTGTGAGTTATACTGTACGTACGTATATCATTCAGTTATTAGTACAATGTATATTAATTTAAAATTCATTTACTTATTTGATGATTGTACAAAATCTATTGTATTTATTCATTGTAATTTGGACCAAATATTCCTTTTGTAAAGATTATACTGTACTTTTCAAAAGAGGTGGTCAATAAACGTATCTATCTATCTATCTAAATTTATGTTTTTTACTATTTTTTACTGTTTTATTATTCGTAGGCTGGGAAATATTTTTTTTTATCAAGTAAATAATGAAATATGTTTTTTCAATAAAAAAAAATTAAATACTGAGAATTTTTTTTTAATATTTTAATATTTTTGCATATACCCATGAAATAAAATAATAATCTATAAAAAAAAAACTCACGATACAGTGAGAACGTGAACCAAGAAACGCGAATAACCGGGGGAATACTGTGTATATATATATATATATATATATATATATATATATATATATATATATATATATATATATATATATATATATATATATATATATATATATATATATATATATATATATAAATACAGTAATCCCTCCCTATTTCGCGGTTCACCTATCACGGATTCAGCACATCGCGGATTTTTTTTTGTCAAAAAACAAAAATAAAATCATTAAAAAATAAAAAATAAATAAATTAAGATTATTGTGACACCAGGATGGGTCAAAAAATTATAAAATAAAACAGCCTTTATCAGGCTGTACAGAGAAACAGAGATGGAGAGTGTAATGACCTGTCAGATGTGAAGGGATTATAAAAGATGTGTAATGAATATCCAGCTCTCTGCTGGGTTTTACTATACCTCTGCATTATTTTCATGATATCTATTCCAATAATTCTCCTTAAATCTTATTATTATTATTATTATTATTATTATTATTATTATTATTATTATTATTAGCAACAATAACTTTCCTTTGATGATGATTGTGGAGATGATTATTATTATTATTATTATTACTATTATTATTAAGGGCTCATCATTGTTTGTACATCTGTTGGTTTATTTACTTTAATAACTGTGTACAGTGCCCCTGCCTAGTTGGCTGGGACAATGAGAGTGTGGGGTGTTGGGTAGAATAGAATAGAGAGAGAGAGAGAGAGAGAGAGAGAGAGAGAGAGAGAGAGAGAGAGAGAGAGAGAGAGAGAGAGAGAGAGAGAGAGAGAGAGAGAGAATCTTTCGTTAACTCTTGTTCATTCAACCAAAACTACATTATTTATTGTAAAAATAATGTTTAATTACAAATTCGTAATAATATTAATAATAATAATAATAATAATAATAATAATCTCCACAATCATCATCAAAGGAAAATTATTGTTGCCAATATTAATAATAATAATAATAATAATAATAAAATCTAAGGAGAATTTTTGGAATAGTCATCATGAAAGTAATGCAGAGGTATATTAAAACCCAGCAGAGAGCTGGATATTCATTACCCATCTTCTATAATCCCTTCACATCTGACAGGTCATTACACTCTCCATCTGTTTCTCGTTACAGCCTGATAAAGGCTGTTTTATTTTATCACTTTTGGCCAGTACTGGTGTCATAATCATCCTTATTTTTTTTTTTTTTAAGGTGTTCCTACTTCGCGGAAATTCAACTATCTATCGCGGCCAGTCCCGGAACCGAACCCCCGTGATAAACGAGGGATTACTGTATATATATGTGTGTATATATATATATATATATATATATATATATATATATATATATTTTTTTTTTTATGAGTATTCATTGTGCTATATATGATTTTCCATATTTTTTTAGAAAGTTTCCTTTTGGACTACTACTGTATAATTGTATATGCATTTACCATTAATGTTTGTGCCATTTAAACATCTTTACATTATCAAAGAAATGAACATTTCAGTATTGTATTCAGGAACAACCTTTGCTGGGGGAGAGTGTCCTGAAAAAGGTACAGGACTGCAATATGAAGTCATAAAAAATTTGTTATACTAATAGTAACTCCGTTTCTTGAGTAGATTAATATTTGTGTTTGATTACCAAGAGATGTATTTGTTTCATACTATTATTTCTATGCTATTATCATAATTAATTCTTTATTACTGCTTGTTATTGTTGTCTTATAAAAATTTGGTTCAATGAGTTACAGCGTAACTATTATTATTTCCTTTCTTAGTGCCAACTTTTATAATGTTCGTTTTCTGGATATGGCTTAAGTTACATTCATTATTGAATATCTTGAAAGTCATAATTTACAATTGTGTGAAAATCGATATTCCTTGTAAGGAAGGCACGCAGATTCAATAGTATCCTGATTAAGAAAATAAACTTGTATCTTTATTTGATTATGTATATAAAAATTTGTAACGCTTTCGAACACGTGTTTGGGTAGCGAGAGAGACGTTTTGGAGACCGCCATGAGATAAATATTTTGTTGGGCTTTGTTGAAATTCGTGCCACACACCGAATTTATTAGCTCATTTACTGGATCTGCAAGTGTACAATGACTCTGAGAACAATAAGTATATGTGCCTGTCGTCGTCCAGCTGCCATTAATGGGAAATATGGTTTCTACAGATCACATGTTACTGTGGGGCCTAGGCTTGTTGACAAGTTTCGTGTAGTAGGAAGCTTCGATAGTATAAGGAAGGAGTGGTGGTGATTTAATTATTCCCAAGCCTTTTGTTGCTGACATTGGACATTTGTGTTCTCTTAGGCTCAGTGACAGGCTAACTTGGCCCAATCAAGCTTAGTATTCTACAAGAGGAACCGTGTAGCATATTCGCCCTATTGATTTTGATGATTTATCATGTGTAATTCTCCACATACTTAAAGTGGTATTTGAAGTGCAAAACACTTGAGTTTTCAGAAATTTGAATTATTATTTGTATGGCTATCCTTTTCTTATTATATTTTTGTAATAATTTGGAGTTTGCTTATCCAGCAGTAGCCTAGATGTAGAATTGACCAATGCCTTGATTGCCTTAGCTCAATATTATAAATATGTTGGCTTAGCTACCAGTACCTAACATCAAAAATACAGTCCACTCATATGCATCTATTCCTGGGTAATCCCAGAAGATATTGATTTGTGCCCCTCAAGAAGCTTGCTTGAGATGATTGACTCCCCAACTTCTAATAACCAAGTTGGATCGACTCTGAGAGAAGGAGTGGGATCTTGGGTTCAACTTGACTAGTTCTCCAGCATGAACTACTGGGAATTAGAGTGTTCTCCATATACAGTGATCCTTCGCTGGATCGCGTTTCTTGGCTCGCGTTTTCACTGTACCACGTTTTTTTTTGAGCAAATTATTATTTTATTTTTTGGGTATATGCAAAAATATTAAAATATTACAAAAATAAACATTTTCAGTATTTTCCTTTTTTTATTGAAAAAAAAAAACAAATTTCATTATTTAATTGATGCAATACTGTAAGTTATACTGTACGTATGTATATCATTCAGTTATTAGTACAATGTATATTAATTTAAAATTCGTTCACTTATTTGATGATTGTACAAAATCTATTGTATTTATTCATTGTAATTTGGACCAAATATTCCTTTTGTAAAGATTATACTGTACTTTTCAAAAGATGTGGTCAATAAATGTATCTATCTATCTATCTATCTATCTAAATTTATGTTTTTTACTATTTTTTACTGTTTTATTATTCGTAGGCTGGGAAATAATTTTTTTTTTTCAATTAGATAATGAAATATGTTTTTTCAATTAAAAAAATGAAAATATTAAGAATGTTTTTTTTTTTAATATTTTAATATTTTTGCATATACCCATGAAATAAAATAATAATTTATCCAAAAAAAAAAACGCGATACAGTGAGAATGTGAACCAAGAAACGTGAATAACCGGGGGAACACTGTACGTACGTACAGTATAACTCACAGTATTGCATCATGCGAAATAGTGTCCGATAGCGCACAATGTATTGGGGTCGCAGCTACATGAGCTAGCATATATATCTATATTTCCAGTAGTTTCATGATTTTATTGATAAAAAAAACGTATTTCTTAGCCTAAGAATAATAAAACAGTAAAAAATAGTAAAAAACATAAATACTAACAGTATTGCAATATGTAAAATACGATACCGCTATCAGCGTTTCAGACAAAGGCTTCCACCATCTTCCATTGTCTCGCCTCACTTGTATGCGCCATTCACGTTGTGCTTATTATTATTAATATGTTTTGCTTGTGATTTTTTTACTCGCATATTTTAACCTTTGCAATGCCTCCCAAGCATCCTTCATCTTCTAAGGCTTCTTGTAGTGAGCCTAAGCGGCAAAGGAAAATGTTAACCATTGTAGATAAAGTGAATCTCTTAGATATATATATATATATAAATATATATATATATATATATATATATATATATATATATATATATATATATATATATATATATATATATATATATATATATATATATATATATATATATAGTGAGGAAGCCCATCAGTGAAACAAAACTTATAAAACAATGCTATATTTCGGATCCTAACTGGATCCCTTCTCAAGCACAAAGGAATATATATATATATATATATATATATATATATATATATATATATATATATATATATATATATATATATATATATATATATATATATATATATATATATATATATATATATATATACAGTGTTGCCTCACTTATCGCGGTAGTTCGGTTCCGGGACCCGACGCGAACCAGGAAATCCCCGGAGTAGGATCAGCCTATATGTACATAGATATTTTAATGTAATTTTACGTTTACACTGTATAAACCCTCCCTGTACTGTTAAAAAAACACCCTTTACATTATAAATGACAGCAAGCAACGTAATTTTTTTATGCAAGTGATAGGAAAACTTACCATGAATGAGGTGATGATGACTTGACATACATAGGTACAGTATTTTACAATAATTTGTACGTTTACGTAAAATAGCGTCCGACATCCACAAACTTTTTTCCTTCTTTCAACATATCTAAGAGTTTCACTTTATCTACAATGGTTAACATTTTCCTTTGCTGCTTAGGCTCACTACAATAAGCCTTAAAAGATGAAGGATGCTTGGGAGGCATTGCAAAGGTTAAAATATGCAAGTAAAAAAATCACAAGCAAATCATATTAATAATAATAACACAACATGAATGGCATACACGAGTGAGGCGAGACAATGGAAGATGGTGGAAGCCTTTGTCCGAAATGATGATAGCGGTATTGTATTTTACATGTTGCAATACTCTTAGTATTTATGTTTTTTACTATTTTTTTTACTGTTATATTATTCTTAGGCTAAGAAATAAATTTCTTTTTATCAATAAAATCATGAAACTACTGGAAATATAAATATATATGCTAGCTCACGTAGCTGCGACCCCAATACATTGTACGCTATCGAACACAAGCAAAACGTGAGTTAGACTGAACGAGTCTTTGTCCAAAACGCTGATAGCGGTATCGTATTTTACATGTTGCAGTACTGTTAGTATTTATGTTTTTTACTATTTTTTACTGCTTTATTATTCTTAGGCTAATAAATACATTTTTTTTTATCAATAAAATCATGAAACTACTGGAAATATAAATACCGTATATTTCGGTGTATAAGTCGATGTTTTAGCCCCCAAAAATCAGCCCAAAATTGAGGGTCGACTTATATAACAATCACAAAAAGCAAACCTTGAAATCTTGTGACATATTGGTGCAGGAAATCAGGCCTAACCTTAGGCTAATACCGACGACAGCCTCGGTGCGGTAACTATCGATGTAAATACATGTAGCTACTAATGTAAATACTTGTATTTTAATCAATACACATTCTGATTCGACACTAATAATGTAATAGAGCTACCATTACCTTAAAATTCCACAAAATGCTATTAATCAAAGGAAAAAGACCATAACAATGTAAACATCATGCAGCCATTTGTAAAATTTCCGATCAGCTGATCGCTGACGAAACAAAACAATTTACGGTATAAGTGCGTTCACACCAACCCTTTTTTGACCACAGAAATGTTAAATAACAACATCTAGGATAACATCAGATCTTTATTTCTCACTAAAATAAATTACAATAAAAAGTATGCAATATGTTTTATTCATTTAAAAACCTTCAAAATTGCTACAATCATCATCATCTGATGCAAAAAGTTCATCAAATAAATCGTCATTTACAGTTTCATCGTAAGAGAGAGAGAAATTGTGTTAGTAATTTCTTATTCTTTCGTGCTGGAAAAAGATTTTATTTTTCTTGTGTGGATGGTTTTGGTCTTGCAAGAGAATAATTCGTTGTTGTTGATTTTTTTATTTGATTTGTTTATTGTTTAACTTGTGTATTTATTATTATTGTTATCATCTTCTTCTTCTTCTTCTTCTTCTTCTTCTTCTATTATTATTGTTATTATTATTATTATTATTATTATTATTATTATTATTATTATTATTATAATCTATTTCGTCATTTTTATAGAGATTTATATTAATACTACCTTATATATTATTTCATATTGTAAGTAGAACAACGTTTGTAATAACATACCGGTAGTCTTTAATTAATGCCCGGTGTTTTATATATGGTAACTTTTACACTGCTGCTTAGGCTAGCCTATAACTTAGGCGAGTTTCATATTTCAACTTTTACACTGCTGCTTAGGCTAGCCGATAATTTACGGTAGGCGAGTTCTGTATTTTAGAGGTCGACCTATACCTCAGATATTAGCAGAAATCATAAAAAATTACTCTCATTTTTGGGTCGACTTATCTGTAGGCCGACTTATACACCGAAATATACGGTATATATGCTAGCTCATGTAGCTGCGACCCCAATACATTGTACGCTATCGAACACTATTTCATATGATGCAATACTGTGAGTTATACTGTACGTACGTATATCATTCAGTTATTAGTACAATGTATATTAATTTAAAATTCATCAACTTATTTGATGATTGTACAAAATCTATTGTATTTACTCATTGTCATTTGGACCAAATATTCCTTTTGTAAAGATTATACTGTACTTTTCAAAAGAGGTGGTCAATAAACGTATTTATCTATCTATCTACATTTATGTTTTTTACTATTTTTTACTGTTTTATTATTTGTAGGCTGGGAAATAATTTTTTTATGAATTAGATAATGAAATATGTTTTTTTTTTTCAATAAAAAAAATGAAAATACTGAGAATTGTTTTTTTTTAATATGTTAATATTTTTGCATATACCCATGAAATAAAATAATAATTAAAAAAAAAAAAAAGCGATAGAGTGAGAAAGCGAACCAAGAAACGCGAATAACCAGGGTAACACTGTATATATATGGTAGGAAAAGCCCATTAAATGAAACAACGAAAATAAATATATATAAAGTACTTATTAATTTCGTGACCTAATCTGGTCACCTTCTCAAAGTACAATGGCAAGAGATAAAACTAGCAAAACAGAAGAAAACTTGAATAGAAGGAGGCAAAAGATCCGCCCAGGAGTCCTATACATGGGATTAATAGATAACAATCTTAAATGCCAGCCAGGGTTAGTCAGTAATCCCCACAAACAGGCCGCAAAAGGAATTAAAGTCCATACTTGGCTAAATTGTAGTAACAAAAGATTCTTAATAATAGTAACTACATATATACAGTGATCCCCCCATTATCGCGGTAGTTCGGTTCCAGGACAAGGCGCGAGACAGGAAAACCGCGAAGTAGGATCAGCCTATATGTACATAGATATTTTAATTTATTTTTACGTTTACACTGTATAAATCCTCCCTGTACTGTTAACAAACCACCCTTTACTTCATAAATAATAGCATGCAACGTAAATTTATATGAAAGTGATAGATAAAATTACGGTGAATGAAGTGGTAATTACATGGCATACTCATGTACATAAGTATTTACAATAATAATTTGTCAAAAAGAAAACCGCGATACAGTGAACATGCAAACCAAGAAACGTGATACAGCGGGGGATCACTGTATATATATATATATATATATATATATATATATATATATATATATATATATATATATATATATATATATATACCGTATATTTCGGTGTATAAGTCGGCCTACAGATAAGTCGACCCAAAAATGAGAGTAATTTTTTATGATTTTTGCTAATATCTGAGGTATAGGTCTACCTCTAAAATACAGAACTCGCCTACCGTAAATTATCGGCTAGCCTAGATGCTGTTATCCTAGATGTTGTTATTTAACATTTCTGTGGTCAAAAAAGGGTTGGTGTGAACGCACTTATACCGTAAATTGTTTTGTTTCGTCAGCGATAAGCTGATCGGAAATTTTACAAATGGCTGCATGATGTTTACATTGTTATGGTCTTTTTCCTTTGATTAATAGCATTTTGTGGAATTTTAAGGTAATGGTAGCTCTATTACATTATTAGAGTCGAATCAGAATGTGAATTGATTAAAATACAAGTATTTACATTAGTAGCTACATGTATTTACATCGATAGTTACCGCACCGAGGCTGTCGTCGGTATTAGCCTAAGGTTAGGCCTGATTTCCTGCACCAATATGTCACAAGATTTCAAGGTTTGCTTTTTGTGATTGTTATATAAGTCGACCCTCAATTTTGGGCTGATTTTTGGGGGCTAAAACATCGACTTATACACCGAAATATACGGTATATATATATATATATATATATATATATATATATATATATATATATATATATATATATATATATATATATATATATATATGTATATATATATATATATATATATATATATATATATATATATATATATATATACAGTGATCCCCGGCTGTATCGCGTTTTATGGTTCGCGTTTTCACTGTATCGTGGTTATTTGTTTGGCAAATTATTATTTTATTTTTGAGTATACGCAAAAATATTAAAATATTGAAAAAATAAAAATTTTCAGTATTTTCATTTTTTTATTGAAAAAAAATTTCATTATTTAATTGATAAAAAAAAAATTTATTTCCCAGCCTACGAATAATAATACAGTAAAAAATAGTAAAAAACATAAATTTAAATATACGTTCGTACAGTATAACTCACAGTATTGCATCATGCGAAATAGTGTCAGATAGCGTACAATGTATTGGGGTCGCAGCTACGTGAGCTAGCATATATATTTATATTTCCAGTAGTTTCATGATTTTATTGATAAAAAAAAGTATTTCTTAGCCTAAGAATAATAAAACAGTAAAAAACATAAATACTAACAGTACTGCACCACGTAAAATACAATACTGGTATCAGTATTTCGGAAAACACAAAGGCTCTCACCTACGTGACCTAGTGAATTTAAAAATTTTCATTATTTTATTGATAAAACAAGTATTTCCTAGCCTAAGAACAATAAAACAGTAAAAAATAGTAAAAAACATAAATAAAGTACTAACAGTATTGCACCATGAAAAATACGATACCGGTATCACGTTTCAGAAAACGCAAAGGCTCTCACCTACGTGACCTAGTGAATATTAAAATTTTCATTATTTTATTGATAAAACAAGTATTTCCTAGCCTAAGAATAATAAAACAGTAAAAAATAATAAAAAACATAAAGTACTAACAGTATTGCACCATCCAAAATACGATACCGCTATCAGCGTTTCGGAAAACGAAAAGGCTCTCACCTACGTGAGATAGTTCATGCAATGCTATTGGCTGAAAGGTCGGGAGATGACGAATCACAGAATTGTTTTTCTGTATGTTCTGTATCATGGGGTCTGATTGGCTTTTTCATTGCAGTTTGCTTTTCCCTCCATTTTCCAATGTGGCGCCTCACTCGTTCAGTCTAACTCACGTGTGCGCCGTTCTCGTTGTGCTTATTAATACGTTTTGCTTGTGATTGTGTTTTCATGTGTAATTTAACCTTTGCAATGCCTCCCAAACGTCCTTCACCTTCTAAGGCTTCTGGTAGTCAGCCAAAGTGGCAAAGGAAAATGTTAACCATTGTAGATAAAGTGAAACTCTTAGATATGTTGAAAGAAGGAAAAAGGTTTGTGGATGTCGGCCGCAATTTTGGCCTCAATGAATCTAATGTTCTCTACATCAAAAAGGACGAGGCAAAGATCAGGAAAACAGCGAGCATTTCTTTTGATAAATCAGCGAAGAGGGTCGTAACATCCCACAATAAGGCAGTAGTGCGGATGGAAGCTTCTTTGGCCCTGTGGATTGCTGATTGCAGAAAGAAAAACATCAGCTTAGACACCAATATCAAACAAACAAAGGCGAAGAAGCTGTACGAGACATTCACTGCAAATGAACCCGATGACGACAGTGGCGACTGTGGAGAGGAGGAGAGACAAGAAGATATCGACGACCCACAACCAGGACCTTCCAGCGATTCTCCATCAAGGATACAACCGTTCGTTGCTAGCAAGGGATGGTTCTTCAAATTTCAAAAACGCTATGTCCTAAAAAGCGTTTCAGTGCATGGCGAAGCTGCCTCTGCAGATACAGCTGCCGCAAAAAATTACGTCACGAACGACTTCAAGAAAATCATCGCCGAAGGGGAATATGTTCCCGAGCAAGTCTTTAACATGGATGAGACTGGCTTATTTTCGAAGAGAATGCCATCTCGCACTCTTCTCTTCAAGGACGAAGCTAAAGCCCCGGGATATAAAGCTCACACAGATCGCGTTACCCTCATCATGTGCGGGAATGCTGCGGGCTTCATGTTAAAGCCTGGGCTTATCTACAAGTCAAAGAACCCTAGGGCTTTGCAGAACAAGAATAGGAATCTGCTGCAAGTGTATTGGATGCATAACCCTAAGGCATGGATCACGAAAAGCCTCTCATTGGACTGGTTTCACCAATGCTTTATCCCTCAGGTAAAAATTTATCTTGCAGAAAGAGGCCTTGAATTTAAAGTCCTTCTTTTGATGGATAATGCTGGCGGCCACGCAACTGATCTGCAATATGACGGTGTTCAAGTTGAGTTCCTGCCACCAAATACGACGTCACTGATTCAGCCTATGGATCAAGGCGTTATTCGTGCGTTCAAGGCCTCTATACACGAAATGCCCTGGCAAACCTTGTTGAAGCCATGGATTCGGACAAAGACTTCTCAATGAAGACATACTGGCGTAATTACACGATTGCCACATGACTACAAAATATTCAGAACGCAATCAAAGAGATGAAGTCGGACACAATCAATGCCAGCTGGAAGAAATTGTGGCCCGAAGTCATCCACGACTACAAGGGATTTGCTCCTGACGAAGTGCAGAAGTCGGCAGTTGCGATAGCTGTGAAGTTGGCTGCATTGCTAGGAGGAGAAGGCTTTAAAGATATGACTCACGAAGATGTGAATGAACTGATTGACTGCCACTCGCAGCCTTTGAGTGATGAAGACTTGGAAGAAATGACGAAATCAGCGAGCGAAGAAGAGGAAGAACTTGAGGAACCTGGCCTTACACTTGAACGTTTGGCAGCCATGTATGAACATTTTAAAGCACTCCAACAACTCTCGCAGGAATATGACGATAACATGGTTCGTTCGGTGACCTTCTGTAATTTTCTCGACAATGCCATGATTCCTTACCATACCATCTTCCAACAAATGAAGAAACAGCGACAGCAACTCCCCATTACCATGTTCTTCTCCCCCCAAAAGCAGCCGTAAAGCTTTTATTGGCTACGAAATAATTCCTCCAGGGTCAAGAAAGATCATCACCTCATTCACGGTAAGTTTACCTATCACGTACATATAAATTTACGTTGCATGCTGTTATTTATAATAATTGTAAAATACCCATGTACATGAGTATGTCATGTAATTACCACTTCATTCACCGTAATTTTATCTATCACTTTCATAAAAATTTACGTTGCTTGCTGTTATTTAAAATGTAAAGGGTGTTTTTTTAACAGTGCAGGGAGGGTTTATACAGTACGTAAACGTAAAAATAATTGTAAAATACCTATGTACATGAGTATGTCATGTAATTACCACTTCATTCACCATAATGTTATCTATCTCTTTCATGTAAATTTACGTTGCATGCTGTTATTTATAATGTATAATGTAAAGGGTGTTTTTTTAACAGTGCAGGGAGGGTTTATACAGTACGTAAACGTAAAAATAATTGTAAAATACCTATGTATGTCACGTGATCATCACCTAATTCACGGTAAGTTTTCTTATCACTTTCATAAAAATTTACGTTGCTTGCTGTTATTTTTAATGTAAAGAGTGTTTTTTTAACAGTGCAGGGAGGATTTATACAGTACGTAAACGTAAAAATAATAGTAAAATACCTATGTGTGTCACGTTATCATCACCTCATTCACGGTAAGTTTTCCTATCACTTTCATAAAAATTTACGTTGCTTGCTGTTATTAATAATGTAAAGGGTGTTTTTTTAACAGTGCAGGGAGGGTTTATACAATACGTGAACGTAAAAATAATTGTAAAATCCCTATGTGCATGAGTATGTCATGTAATTACCACTTCATTCACCAAAATTTTATCTATCACTTTCATATAAATTTACATTGCTTGCTGTTATTTATGAAGCAAAGGGTGGTTTTTTACCAGTACAGGGAGGGTTTATACAGTGTAAACGTAAAAATTAATTATCTATGTACATATAGGCTGATCCTACTTCGCGGTTTTCCTGTCTCGCGCCGGGTCCTGGAACCGAACTACAGCGATAATGGGGGGATTACTGTATATATATATATATATATATATATATATATATATATATATATATATATATATATATATATATATATATATATATATATATATATATATATATATATATATATATATATATATATATATATATATACAATGTTAACCCAGTTATTCGCGCTTCCTGGTTCGCTTTCTCACTCTATCGCGACTTTTTTGGATAAATTATTATTTTATTTCATGGGTATATGCAAATATATTAAAATATTAAAAAAACAAATCTCAGTATTTTCATTTTTTTTTATTGAAAAAAACATATTTCATTATCTAATTGATAAAAAAAAATTATTTCCCAGCCTACGAATAATAAAACAGTAAAAAATAGTAAAAAACATAAATGTAGATAGATAGATAAGTTTATTGACCACCTCTTTTGAAAAGTACAGTATAATCTTTACAAAAGGAATATTTGGTCCAAATTACAGTGAATAAATACAATAGATTCTGTACAATCATCAAATAAGTAGATGAATTTTAAATTAATATACATTGTACTAATAACTGAATGATATACGTACGTGCAGTATAACTCACAGTATTGCATCATACGAAATAGTGTTCGATAGCGTACAATGTATTGGGGTCGCAGCTACATGAGCTAGCATATATATTTATATTTCCAGTAGTTTCATGATTTTATTGATAAAATAAACGTATTTATTAGCCAAAGAATAATAAAACAGTAAAAAATAGTAAAAAACATAAATACTAACAGTATTGCAACATGTAAAATACGATACCGCTATCAGCGTTTTGGACAAAGACTCGTTCAGTCTAACTCACGTTTTGCTTGTGTTCGATAGCGTACAATGTATTGGGGTTTAAGCTACGTGAGCTAGCATATATATTTATATTTCCAGTAGTTTCATGATTTTATTGACAAAAAAAACGTATTTCTTAGCCTAAGAATAATATAACAGTAAAAAATAGTAAAAAACACAAATACTAACAGTGTTGCAACATGTAAAATACGATACCGCTATCAGCGTTTCGGACAAAGGCTTCCACCATCTTCCATTGTCTCGCCTCACTCGTGTGCGCCATTCATGTTGTGCTTATTATTATTAATATGTTTTGCTTGGGATTTTTTTACTTGCATATTTTAACCTTTGCAATGCCTCCCAAGCATCCTTCATCTTCTAAGGCTTCTTGCAGTGAGCCTAAGTGGCAAAGGAAAATGTTAACCATTGTAGATAAAGTGAAACTCTTAGATATGCTGAAAGAAGCAAAAAGGTTTGTGGATGTCGGCCGCTATTTTACGTAAACGTAAAAATTATTGTAAAATATGGAACCTATTAATGTCAAGTCATCATCACCTCATTCATGGTATTTTTTCTATCACTTTCATAAAAAAATTACGTTGCTTGCTGTTATTTGTATTGTAAAGGGTGTTTTTTTAACAGTACAGGGAGGGTTTATACAGTGTAAACATAAAAATACATTAAAATATCTATGTACATATAGGCTGATCTCTACACCACAGATTCCTGGGTATGCGCCGGGTACCGGAACCGAACTACCGCGATAAGTGATGCAACACTGTATATATATATATATATATATATATATATATATATATATATATATATATATATATATATATATATATATATATATATATATATATATATATATATATATATATATATATACAGTATGTATGCATATTTTATGCATACATACATACATACACATACATACATACATACACATATATATATACAGTGTTACCCCGGTTATTCGCGCTTCTTGGTTCGCGTTCTCACTCTATCGCGGGTTTTTTTGGGATAAATTATTATTTTATTTTATGGGTATACGCAAAAATATTAAAATATTGAAAAAAATAATTTTCAGAATTTTCATTTTTTTATTGAAATTTACGTTGCGTGCTGTTATTTATAATGTAAAGGGTGTTTTTTAACAGTGCAGGGAGGGTTTATCAGTACGTAAACGAAAAAATAATTGTAAATGAGTATGTATGTCACGTCATTATCACCTCATTCACCGTAATTTTATCTATCACTTTCATAAAAATTTACGTTGCTTGCTGTTATTTATAATGCAAAGGGTGTTTTTTTAACAGTGCAGGGAGGGTTTCTACAGTAAGTAAAAGAAAAAATAATTGTAAATGAGTATGAATGTCACGTCATTATCACCTCATTCACTGTAATTTTATCTATCACTTTCATAAAAATTTACGTTGCTTGCTGTTATTTATAATGTAAAGGGTGTTTTTTTAACAGTGCAAAGAGGGTTTATACAGTACGTAAATGAAAAAATAATTGTAAATGAGTATGTATGTCACGTCATTATCACCTCATTCACTGTAATTTTATCTATCACTTTCATAAAAATTTACGTTGCTTGCTGTTATTTATAATGTAAAGGGTGTTTTTTTAACAGTGCAGGGAGGGTTTATACAGTACGTAAACGAAAAAATAATTGTAAATGAGTATGTATGTCTCGTCATTATCACCTCATTCACCGTAATTTTATCTATCACTTTCATAAAAATTTACGTTACTTGCTGTTATTTATAATGTAAAGGGTGTTTTTTTAACAGTGCAGGGAGGGTTTATACAGTACGTAAACGAAAAAATAATTGCAAATGAGTATGTCACGTCATTATCACCTCATTCACCGTAATTTTATCTATCACTTTCATAAAAATTTACGTTGCTTTCTGTTATTTATAATGTAAAGGGTGTTTTTTTAACAGTGCAGGGAGGGTTTATACAGTACGTAAACGAAAAAATAATTGTAAATGAGTATGTATGTCACGTCATTATCACCTCATTCACCGTAAATTTATCTATCACTTTCATAAAAATTTACGTTGCTTGCTGTTATTTATAATGTAAAGGGTGTTTTTTTAACAGTGCAGGGAGGGTTTATACAGTACGTAAACGAAAAAATAATTGTAAATGAGTATGTATGTCACGTCATTATTACCTCATTCACCGTAATTTTATCTATCACTTTCATAAAAATTTACGTTGCTTGCTGTTATAATGTAAAGGGTGTTTTTTTAACAGTGCAGGGAGGGTTTATACAGTACGTAAACAAAAAAATAATTGTAAATTAGTATATATGTCACGTCATCATCACATTCACGGTAAGTTTTCCTATCACTTTCATAAAAATTTGCGTTGCTTGCTGTTATCTATAATGTTAAGGTTTTTTTTTTTTTAACAGTGCAGGGAGGGTTTATACAGTACGTAAACGAAAAAATAATTGTAAATGAGTATGTATGTCACGTCATTATCACCTTCATTCACTGTAATTTTATCTATCACTTTCATAAAAATTTACGTTGCTTGCTGTTATTTATAATGTAAAGGGTGTTTTTTTAACAGTGCATGGAGGGTTTATACAGTGTAAAAGTAAAAATATATTAAAATATCTATGTATATATAGGCGGATCCTACTTCGCGGATTTCCTGATTCACGCCGGGTCCCGGAACCGAACTACCGCGATAAGTGAGGCAACACTGTATAACCATATACATATACATACACACATATACATATACATATATATATACATATATACACATTATATATATATATATATATATATATATATATATATATATATATATATATATATATATATATATATATATATATATATATATATATATATATATATATATATATATATATATATATATATATATATATATATACAAACATCAAAATGAATGAGCTTTTTGCAGTTATTGACTGGAGAACCTTATTTTACAACAAATCTGTACAAGAAATGTCTGACAGCTTTTGTGAGAAATATGGGAAGATAGTAGATTGCTGCATACCTGTCACCAAAGTAGGTGTAATTCATGCCTGAGAGAAATGGTTTGATAATGAGTGTAAAAGAGCTAAGGAGTGGAGAGATAAATGCTGGAAAAGGTATAGGAGGAGAAAAAACATAAATGGGTAATGGATATATGCTTGATAAATTTAGGTTCAGAAGGGAAATTGGTGAAAACTGGCTTGGTAATACCGTAGAGTAGCTGATGCATGGAACAGGATTCCTAGTAGGATAATAAATGCCAATACCTTAGACACCTTCAAATGTAGATTAGATAGACATATGACAAGAGGTAGGGTGGGTGTATATATAATGTATAATGATGATGGTCTTTTCTTATTGTAATCCTCTTTGTACTCCTGGAAGAAGCATCTGCGGGTGTTTATTTACTATAAATTTTTTTTTTTTTAAATGCTTTTTTGGGGGGGGCAT